>PVKZ01004836.1:0-68425 GCA_004027375.1 Macroglossus sobrinus
GCTGCAATACTATGATTTTTAAATATAGATAACTTAAATGTCCATCAATAAGGGATTGGTTTATAAATTAAAGTACAGCTAAAGAAGACTATTATGTAGTTATTAAAAAGAATAGAATAAACCTGTGTATATTTTCAAATAAGATATGCCAAGATATAGTATTAAATATATAATAAATAGTCATTAACAAAGCAAGTATCATAATAGTGTATACAAATATTTAAATATATGTTTTCAATGTTTGTGTATGCATGGAAAACTCTGGAAGGATACGTAAGAAATTGTTAACAGTGTTTAGCCTTTTATTTTCCATCTTTTATATACTGTTCTTCTATTTGAGTTTTTGAGTGGGCAGGCAGTACATTTATCATTTTTAAAAACTGGTTTTTATTTTCTTAGAAATAGTGACACTGGAAATTCCTGGATCATACTCAAAAGTTCCAAGCTCCTTTTTTCTGTAGAACATACAAACCAAAAGTACCTCTCAAGGCTGAAAGAAAATAGTTGCAAAAACAGTAAAAGAACATAAACCATGGTATCCAAAGTGGCCTGTGTTCCTACTGTCTTCAGAGTCCTAGTTTTCTATTTATTGCAGAAAAATCATCCATTTAGGACTCCTGGTTCCACGGAGTTTGTCACACGACAGGTGAAGCCCATCTGGAGGTCAGTCCCCCTGTGGCCCTGGCTCAGTGCCAGGCGACCCGAATAATCGGCGGTGGAGAGTCAGGCATCGAGGTCTCCCAATGGCCTCCCTTTTGACTCTGACACTCAGAGAAGCGTCACTAGCCCCCAAAGGGTCCCCAGTGCTTCCTGGGGGCCTGTGCACAGTGGGACAGAGAGAAAGCACGTTTACAGCTGAACCGACCTGCGCTAACGGAGCGCGGAGCGGCGGACCGGAATAACTCTGTTTTCTCTTTGTGTGTCGTCAGTCGCCCACTTTCGTGGTTGGATGCACATGGTTCAGTGCAGAATGTGATCATCAGGTTCCGATTTCGTTAGAGAAGCTCGAACCCGAGTTTTCTTCAAAAACAACTTGGATAGGAGAAAACATTAAGTTTTACATTTAAAAAAGTCTAGTTAACTAGATTTATTGTGGCGACCATTTCAGGATATAGACAAATATGAAATCATTATGTTGTAGACCTGAAATGAACATAATGTTCTGTGTTAATTATACCTACAAATACAAATAAAAAAAATACAACACAATGGTCTTTAGTTACCACTGAAATAATTATATTGCTGAGGTAATGGTTAATGTTTACCTTTAGGATTTAAAATAATAATGTTAGAAGTAATAACTAATATATAGTACTTACATAAATAATAGTTATAGGTCATCTTCCAACTCAAAAGAAGATCCAGTTGATAAAATAAGTTGGTGAGACCAGTAATTTCCAGCCAGGAGAGGGGGACCCTGTACCTTTTGGAAAAGCTCCTACACCACTTTCCACAACCTTCTTACCTACTTCCCCCTCTGTCCACCTCCTCGCCTACCTGTGCACAGTATGGCAGGTGTAGGGAATAAGACCCTGTGTGCCAGAGGTGAGTCGGGAAAGCTCTGAAGAGGCCCTTATCCTGGTGTGCCCGCCCCTCAGCCCCTGTCCTCGGCGGAAACCACTGACAGAATAACCCACTGCGAGGCCTGGTGCTATGCTTCCCTTTCTCCCCATTCCACATCGCAAGCAATATTACTTTCCCCAGACACAGAGACCAGACTGTGTTTCTAAGTTCACAGAGCTGGAAGGAAATTCGGGTGACCGTTCCCCCAGCTTTCTGCCTCTAAGCAAGGTTATATTATGCATTCGTGGTCTTCACTTTTTCTTTTTCATCACACTCACCAGGTCTTATCCTTTCTCAGAAGTGCTGCTTCAGTGGACACTGTAAAAGGTCCAGAAGTCCACATTTTAAGTAAGCACTTGGCAGGGGGAGGAGGGTTTCAGGACCATACTTGGAGGAACACTGACCTGGCACAAAGGAGGTTCTTAAACAAAAGAAAAAAGTTAGTGATTGAATTAATAAACTGATAAAATGACTAAAAAATAATTCAGAAAACTCCAAAGTAGTGAGTTTTAAAATCTTTTAATCAAAGCATTTGCTCCAAGAACTTTTTTTAAATCAAAGAATTTTATTTTGAAGTCTAATTAATATGTAAAATAAATAACCACCAACTCCTCCAGTTGTTGAGAAAGGCATTGTTGGCGCCCTCCGAGTCCAGCAGGTTGACCAGTAACCCCTTCTCTAACATGCCCAAGAGATGCTGAACCACACTGAGTTTTGGTGAAAGTGAATGGAGGTACTTATTAGACAGATAAAATCAAAAGGCCTTTCTGATCACATTGGATTTTAGGCCTAGCAGGGATGGAAGATATGGGATGCACTCACTCCTTGGCTAGCCTTTCCCCATGCCCGAAACCGCTCATGACTTCCTGGTTTATATCCCTGGCCATGTCTTCCCTCTGGGACCCCAGACTCCTGGATCCAACCTTCTACTCTACAACTTCGTTAGTCCACAACTACTAGACATCACAGTCTTAACATATTGATTTCCTCAAAACACACACACACACACACACACAACAACAACAACAACAACAGCATACCACAAAACCCATCTTCTCTATCACAGTAAATAGTAACACCATCTATTTAATTGCTTAAGCCAAACATCTAGATTTATTTCTGTAGCAGAGATAATGTTCTGTGTTTCACCAAACCCCATTTTATTTTTTGATTCCTGGGCATAGAGGAAGATTATATTTCCTAGCTTCCCTTTCATTCAAGTAGGGGCCATGGGATATGAGTGGAAACTGCACTTAACATTTCTGCATCTCTTGCCCTGCCTCACAGCGTCATAGAGATACTGTATTCTGAATGAGGTACAACTATAGGTGAAGGGGGCTTCACCTACTTGGGTCCCTGAATGAGTGTATGGAGGAGAGTGTCCTTCCCTCACCACTTACCAGTCAATATTTAGAAACATAACATGAGCTAGAAATGAACTTCTATTATATTAAGTCACAGAAATTTGGGTGGGTTACCATACTCTAGCCCAGCGTTAAATATCCTAATATATTGTCTTTTCTTCACCCCAAATATACAATCGATTAGCAACCTGCAGACTCTGAAACACATCCTGGATTTTTCCAACCTCCTGCAGGCCCACCACTGTATGCCAGGGGCTCTTTGTGATCCACCTACCAACAGTGGTGGTGTCTTCATTATTGTGTTGCCCTAGCCAGTAGAATATCAATCATCAAAATCTCACTTTAAAGTGTACTTTCTTAGGCCATTTCTGGTACAAGTCCTCAGAGGCTGGGATCCTGGGATGCTCATTCAGAGATGGAAATTAGTATGCAGGAAGTTTATTCAGGAGCAATCTCAGATTCGCACCCATAGGTGGAGGGAGCAAAGCAGAACTGTGCTTCCAAGGGATCAATAATGTTCTACTTCTTAAGCTGAGTGATAGGTATTCATTTAATCAATATTCTCTAGTTTGTACATTTATTTTATTCATACTGTTTTAAATAAATGGTGTATTTCACAGTATAAAGACTTCTTTTTTTTTTTAATTCTTAAGAGTGCCAGATCATGGTAGAGAATCTGATAAAATGCTCTAATATCAGAATCCCTGGCATTCCTGGCATGTTGTCTTATGCAACCATTTAAGTTCTCTATTCCTTCAGTTTCTTTGAATATAAAATGGTCATTGTAATAATGTTTACTTTATATAGCTGTGGCGAGCATTAAATGAGATTATACATGTGTAGCGGGTTGAATACTGTCCCTCCAAGATTCACTTCCACCTGGAACCTCAGAATGTTATCTGATTTAGAAGCATACTTGGCAGATGTAATCAGTTAAGATGAGGTCATTCTAGATTAGGGTGTGCCCTAAATCCAGTGCCTGCCATCCCTATAAGAAAAGGGGACTTCACTCAAATATATATGCCCACACACAGGAGGCAGCCATGTGATAGAAGCAGAGATTGCAGTGATATAGCTACAAGCCAAGGAATGCCAAGAATTACCAGCATCCAACAGAAGCTGGAATGGGCAAGGAAGGATTCTTTCCTAAAGCCTTCAGAGGAAGCATGGCCCTGACAACACCTTGATCTTGGACTTCTAACCTCCAGAACTGTCAGGGAATACATAGCTATTGTGTCCAGCCACATCGTTTGTGGTGCTTCGTTACAGCAGCCACTGTAAATTCCGTGGCTGAAAATACAGCCTGTAAATTCTTCACTGGCCCTTGACACAGAGCAAGTTCTCACTGAAAATTAGCAATAGTTATTAGTTAAGTTTAAATCTGTTCCAATTGTTTGACTTGAAACTTTCTCTCTTGTTCAATTCCTGCTCAAACATTTAAGCACTATAAGTATGTGAATATTAAGCTCTCCTTCTGGCTTGTATCTCCATGAGAAAGAAACGAAACCTTAAATAGTTTTTGCATCTCTTATAGCACCAAGTCCCACCGTAATAAGGATTGGAGTGCTTACTATGGATGAGGAGCAGTGCTAGGCATGGGAAGCTTAAAGATGATTATGCTGCTATCTTTGCCCTTAAAGCTGAACATTTTTGTGGAGGGATGGTCAGACAGCAGAGTTCTGTGGAACTGTGTGGCAAGTGCCATAACAGAGGCAGGGTGAAGAGGACCGATTTATGCTCACTTGGGTGTGTAGGGCAGACTTCACACAGGAGGGCACCTTTTAGCTAAGATTTGAAGTGTTTTGAAGCAGAGGAGGACAATTGGAGGCAGGGTTTCCAGTCATCCGCAAAGACCAGATGGTGATGGCCTGGTGGGCAACACTAAGGTGTTTGAGCTATATCTTGCAGAAATAAGAAACAATCAAAGTGTGATCACATTTAAATAGATGATTTGGGATCAATGCCAACTGCCATTCTTCGAAGGAAACTTTCACTGTGAAGTCTCAATATGATAGGCACTGTCGAGGTGGCTGCAGGCTCATCTGGGGACTCTTTTCCTGAGTCCCTTTGAAATAAAAGGAAAATTTGGAATTTTCTCACATGCTGCATCATGGGTGATGTTGAGCTGAGGAGGCATAAAGCTTCAAAGAGAGTCCAATAGAAATAGAATGTGATTTAGGAAACTAGACAGACAAAGTAGTGAGAAGAGAAAAAGAGAAAAATTAAGGCAAAAGTAGTTATGCTGCCTCTTTCTGTGAATTTTGAAGACTTCAGCCTCAAGTAAAAAGTCGGCTAGGCAAGTATGAGCTCGTCCACATGCTAAGAGTTCTGGGAAGGTACAGGAATAAAAGATGACAGCCTATGAAATCAGTCAGCAGACCTGAGCTGCTATGGGGAGGCGAGGTCTTTCAACTAAGGACTGAAGCAGAATACCCAGCTCTTTCCGTGACTCAGAGGAAACAATGGCGTCTCAAGATGATGAGAGGCTGAACACCAGCCAGGTCCCTCAGCAAGCCCACAGGCAGCTCCCAGGAAGGCTTGGGATCACCACGAAGGTCCAGTCAGGTTGCAGACTGAGGTTCACTAGGAATTATTACTCACTCTATATCTATATGTAGCCTTTTCAAAATATGATATTTGTATAGTATATTTATTTCATGGTTTTTCTTTTCAATCAACTTCATTGAGATATAATTTTAATTCAGTAAAAGGTACTTATTTTAAATGTACATTTTGATGAGTTCTGACAAGTTTATACACCCAAGTAACCACCACTGTAATCATACAGAACATTTACTTCACCCCAGAAAATTCCTTTGTGTTGCTTCCCAGTCAATCCTTCCACTCTCGGCTCCAGGCGACCACTGATCTGCTTTCTGTCACTGCAGATTAGATTGGTCTCTTCTGGAATTTCATATAAATGAAGTATATACTCTTTTGTGGGTCAGGCTTCTTTTACTCAGCATGTTTCTGCTATTCACCCGTGCCGTTCTGTTTTCATGGCTGACTAGCGTTTTATCGTAAGCATGTACTTCAATTTGTTTTTCCGTTGACCTATGGAAAGAATTAAGGTTGTCTCTACTCTTTTGGCTGTTATAAATTAAGCTTCTATGACTATTTGTCTACACGTCATTTTGTGCCCATGTGCTTTCATTTCTCATAGGTAAATATTAGAAATAGGATTTCTAGCTGTATCCCTGCAAGTGCATCTTTTTTTTTTTAATCCCCACCCCCCATTTCCACTCTTGGCGACAAGGTGGGGGTTGTCTCCCCTTAAGAACTGGATCTCTGAAGGTGGGGCATCTCCTTCCACTCACTCGGGGTTAAGGGGCCTCGCTCTGCTAGGGCTCAAACCCAGGATCTTCTGTGTGTAAAGAAGACATGCTATTACTCTACGAAATTACCCCCAAGTGCTTCTTTATAAAGAAGTGCCAACTGCTTTCCATAGTGGCTGCAAAATTTTGCTTTCCCACCAGCAATGTATGAGCATTCCATTGCTCTACATTCTTGCTGACACTGGCTATAAACTTGGTATATCTTTTCAATTTTAGACATTCTAATGGGTGGGTCGTGGTTTCTCTTGTGCTTTTAATTTGCACTTCTCAGATAACTAATGATATTGAGTACCTTTTCATGTGCTAATTGGCCATCCTTGTATGAAATATCTTTTCATTTTTTATTGAATTACTTCATATTATTAAGTTAAAGAGTTCGTAAATATTCCGGTATGAGTACTTTGTCATATGTATTATAAGAACCCTGAAAATACTAGAATTTCCCCCATTAAATTACATAGACATCTTGGTCAAACATTAACTTTCTGTATATGTGTGTGTCTATTTCTGGATTTTATTCTGTTTCTTTGTTCTGTGTGTCTATTCATACATTAATATCGCACCGTCTGGATTCCTATA
Organism: Macroglossus sobrinus; assembly: GCA_004027375.1. Lineage (NCBI taxonomy): Eukaryota > Metazoa > Chordata > Mammalia > Chiroptera > Pteropodidae > Macroglossus > Macroglossus sobrinus. Next base: position 6,842 of record PVKZ01004836.1, read on the forward strand.
GCTTATGGTAAGTCTTAAAATTAGGTGGCATAAGTCTTCCAACCTTGCTCTTTTATTTTAAAATTATTTTAGCTATTACAGATCTTTTATATTTCTATCTAAGTTTTAGAATCACCTCACCGATTTACCTATTTTTATTTTTATTTTTTTGAGAAAGTAAAGAAGTGGGGAAAAGCCAAGGAAACTAGGTATTAATCAATTTATCTATTTTTAAAACCTGTTGGAATTTTTATTGGTAATGTATTGATTCTATAGATCAATTCGGGAACAAGCAACATGAATACCATATCTTCCAATCCCAGAACGTATTATTTCTCACCATTTAGTTAGGTCTCCTTTATTTTTCTCAGCAGTACTTTGTAGTTTTCATTGTTCAAGTGTTGTGTATATTTTGCAAAATTTGTCCTTAAGTATTTCATGATCTTGATGCTATTGTCAATGGTACTGTTTATTGTAATTTCAATTATCAACTGCTGTTGCTAGCTTAATATATGTTTTAATATAACATTCTGTTAAGATTATCCTATGTCTGAGTCATTAATGACAGCAGTGGACAAGAGGTATGTACTAAACAGAAGTACTCTTGAAATTATCTGAAGAAATTTATGAAACGTGTGTGTGGATGGAAATGCTGCCTACTACATGGCTTTCACTAAGAGTGAGTCCTCCACCAGAAGCTAGCCGCCATCAGAGGGGACCCTCCAGGCAGTTTAGTCATCGCGGAAACCCAAGTTCTCTGAGTCTGACTCTATGGAAAGAAGAATTAAAGGTGTTTGAATAGTGGTTCATAAACTTGGAAGAAGAGGAAAGAAAGTTCTTTAAACTTCTCAGAATCCCTTGGGCAATTTCTCAGAGTCATCAGAAATTCTAATACTTAATCCTCACACAAGTACCTTGCCTCCTGCTCCCACTCCTATAATCGCTGTGATCTCAGACCAAGATATTGATGGGACAACAGTGGATCTCTCAGTGTGTGGGGGTGGAAATTAGTTCTGAATGATATGGGGTCATTTGTAACATGAGTACTTAGTGTGGGCCCTGAAGTCATTCTCAACCAGTAATTCCTGCTACAGTGCTATTGTTCCACAAGTTGCAGTTGGTCCTGGTGGGAACGCTTCAGTTCTTCATGAATATGGAAACAGCCTACAATGCCCTGTGGTAGGATTTGGGGATTTTTGGTGGGAGGGGCATTAAAGGAAAAGGGAAAAGGAGAAAACTCTGGAGTGTCCATTCACTGTGGATAGCATTCAAAATATACACAATAAGAGAAAAAAAGCAAAGAAAGGCCAGTTGGAGAACAGAAAACACCCGTCCTCCCTTCTACTTGTAGAGTCCAGGTAGTTGACTAATACCTGCTAGCTGGACTTGTGGGGCTGGATAAACTAATTTTAAAAATATAGGAATATTCACGAAGATTGTCCAGAGATTCCTCTGCATTAGCCTAGCAAACTCCTGTCCATCCTTCTAAGCTCAGCTCAGTAGTACTTCCTCTGTGAAACCCACTCTGAGTTACCCACATTAGCAGCTCTTCCTTCCTGCTCACATAGAACTTTATTCATAACTCAATTTTTGCACTTTATTGAATAAGTATAACTATTTCATTTGCATGTCTCTCCCCACTATTCTGAGGGCAAGTTGCTATAGTAATCGCTTTTTTATCTCCACCTCAGATTACGTCTCTGAGCTTGATTCCCATAAAATCTATCTGTCTTTTCTTATGTCCCTGTTTGGGCCCATTGAAAGGACCTCAGAATAAAAATATCCAAGGCTAAACCCACAACGTCCTTTTCATTTTTAGGATTTGCTCTCTCTTGATAAATAACTTCTCTGTTTGTTAGTTGGCCAAGCCAAAAATGTACAGTCATCTGTGACACTCATCTCTCAGTCGTTCTCCACACCCACATCACTCTGATTTTACTCCCTAAATATCACTAGAGTTTCATCATGTTCATCCATTCTCTCTGGCATCACCCTAGGCCAAGCTTGCAGCATTCTCTCTCCTGTACTCTTGTAATATCCTGTTTGTGATCTCACAAGTATTCTAGCCTTTCTCTAAACCATTTCCCCCACTACAGCCAGTGTGATTTATGAAAATTGCAAATCTGATTCATCACCGACCTGTGTATAACCTTTCAACATCTTCCTTTCCTCTTGGAGTAAAGACTCATCTCTAACGTCACTTACAAGTCCCTGAGTGGTCTCTGGCTGCCCAACCTCGCCAGCCTCTTCTCCTTTCTACACTCCAGCTGCACTGGCCTCTTTTTCTTTAACTTCCTTTTTTTTAAACATTTTATTTTTAAAAAAAATTTTAGATTTCAAAAATAGTGCAAAGATTTCCCATATACCTTTCACCCAGCTTCCCTCAATGTGACCATCTTACATAACCAGAGTATAATAATCAAAAAGAGGAAATTCACATTAAGATGCAATACTTTTAACTAATCTACAGATCTTACTTGAATTTCAACTTCTCATTGCATTTGGGAGTCTCATCTCCTTAGTCGCCAATCTGGAACAGTTCTTTATTCCTCCTTGGTTGTTCATGACCTTGACAACCTTGGAGAACACAGGCAAGTTGTCTACTAGCATGAGTCTTGGGGTTTATCTGATGTTTTCTCATGTTTAAATTCATATTATACATAATTTGGAAAGAATACCACAGAAGTGATGTTGTGCTCTTCTCAGATCATATCAGGATCATGTGATATTAATGTCTCATTACTGGTGAAATTAACTTTGAGCCCTTGGTTAAGATGCTGTCTACCAAGTATCTCCATTATAAAGTTACTCTTTGTTGCAGTGGGGAAGGAGAAGAGAGGTTTGCAATGTATGTAAATATTCTGTTTCTCATCATACTTCTACCTGCCAATTTTATCATCACTTGATGATTCTTGTATACAATGATTATTACTATGGTATTTTTCAAATGATGGCTTTCTACTTCCATCATCCCTTTTATATTTATTAATTGTAAATCTATTGTAAGGAGCAGCTTTCTTCCCCCATTTATTTATTTATCTAATTGTTGATTATAACTGTGGACTGGTGGAGATTTATTTTATTCTATGAGCAATAACCTCTTGCTATCATTGTATATTTTGTTGCCAAAATTGTCACAAATTTTGGACTTGGCTTCTTTTTTATTGCCCGAATATAACAAGTAGGCATCTGCACAAGGCCTTCGAGCTCCTATTATAAACTTTTACAGTGCTATTTACTTTTTATTCATAGCTCTTAACATATTTTGAAATTAAACTCTTCTCATGTGTGAACATGTCAGAAGATAGAGATTACAACTGTTTCAACCTAGCATGTTAAGAAGCATTCAGTAAATCACTTAGATTGAATTAATTAATGAATTCTTTACAGAAATGTCATACTAAATTTTGCTCCAAGAGAAGATTTTCCTCAGCACATCTTATAGTTTCAGGTAAGATACGGTTGATAGACAGTTTTACACATAAAAAATTCTTTTAAAAAAAGTCATTGAGTATGACTCAGTGACTTAGGTTTAGGTTTAAGATTATTTCTGGATGGTCTCAATTTCATTCAGGTTGTTTTATTTTATCTTTTTTTTTTTCTTGCAAGGGTTAAATTATACTTGCAATCACGTCTCATGTATGACCTGTCACATCTCTGCAGTGTCTTATAAAGAATTACTTAATTTTGACACTGAATTGTAGGAAAAAATGTGTAATTAGGTACAAAGAGCTCTGCGAAATTTATTGTTCTCTGCATCTTGATTTTCTGTAATAAGTTTTCTTCATTCAGGACATGGCAGGTGACATGTCTATAGGTTAGATGTTAACGCTTATACCAAACCTTTAGAATCAATTCCACGCTCTGTTCAAATAGGATTCTCACTGAGCAGATTTCATTTCTAAGTTGGAGACTTGGAGTGCCAAGTTTTTCTGATATTTAAAAACAGAAAGCAGGGGCTACGAGAGCAGACAGGCAGTTTGAGAATGGTGTCCCCGGGTAGCATTCCGATTTATTTTCACAGGGCAGTTGTTTAGATTCTCAGGTGGATGTGAAGAAAGGGGAAATTACCCTAACAGGTGAGAGCAGTTGAGTACATGTGCAATCCAGCCCAAAGGCCTACGTATTTGGGGGTTTTCAATCATTTGAGCCTGCCAGGTTTAATAAAGAAACATAAGGAATATTACTTGGGAAAAGATGAATTTCTTGAGGCAAATTCCTGAGATAAGCAAGGTTTCCCTCTACCTTCTTTCTTTATACTAAATTTGGAAAGTTCAAATGAGCGAAGATCAGGTTTGCCTATCAACTTGGAAGGCAGAGACAGTATCTTTCTCTGAGGCAATGACAGGCATACATACATACTGTCCAGTATACTAAAGATACTATCTCCACAGCACAGCAAGTATCAGGAAATATGAAGAGTCTGAGATTTATCTTACTTGTAAGCTAACAATTTAGCCGGCCAGGTTTTGTGTGTGTTTCCAGGAGTCATGAGACTACGGGTCAGAGACAAAGGACCATCTATTACTCACAGCAATAGCAATAGTTAGCGCCTCAGACTTTTTGCACCATAAGCATCAATTCCCACAGGGTGGTGATGGCTACACACACAGTGGGTTACATCATAGGAGAGGAACTGTGTGCTAAAGGAAACTGGCTCTTTTTTAATGGGCACTAAACATACCTGCTGTGCAATGAAGATATTATCTTTATTATTCTGGATCGTAAGTATGTCTATCTTTGCTTCCGAGAAATATACTGTCTCTACCTTCCAAGCTGATAGGCAAACCTGATCTTTGTTCTGGGGGAGACAAAATCTCTATTTTTCAAGCTTTTTTCTATAAGCATCCTCAAAACCATATTTGGAACAAAATGCAGTCAGTGCATTGATCACAAGACATGCACAAACGTAAGAGAACCATAGAGAATTTTATTCCAATAGCATGTGTATTTATTTCTCCTCTTATTGAAGTTTCACTACATATACCCAAATGTCCCTGATCTCTTTCTGATGACCCCGGCACACACACTAAAACTTTGAGCTTGTTTTCTGCTCAAAATCCTTAGGATATTTATCTGTCATGTGGTGGGGCAATCTCTGTATGTATATATATTTTAGGCCAGTGTCAGTTGGTACAAATGCCTAGGAGAGAAGTCATTTTGTCGGTATAAGTAGATGGAAGGAGCTCCTACCGCTCCTGATTTCTCAATCCATAAGGACTAAATAGTGATAATACGTTACCACATGCCTGGGACACAGTAAACACTCAATAGATGTTAGCTAATATATCAGTCAAAATATGCTAGGCTTTTGTTGCAGTGTTAATTATCTCGAAATATCAATGTGTGTGTTTTTACATCGTGCTAATTGCTTATTCCAGGTAGCCTGGAGGCTCTGCTCTGCACTGTTCTCACTGCAGGACACAGGCTGATAGGATGGCCATTGTCTGAAGCCTTGCTGGTCCCCGAGCAGAGGAAAAGAACTCTCCTGAGAGACTAGCACAGGCAATTAAATGCTCTGGCTCAGAAGTCACAGAGATCACTTCAGTTCATAGCTTACTGGCCAGATCTGGTGACATGGCCCCATGAGGGAGCCAAGAAGTACAATGCTATCATGTGCCAGAAGGCAGAGGGACAGATTACTTGGAAAAAAGCATAAAAACTACTATTATTATTACTAATTATAATATTATTATAATTATAATAATTATTAATAATAATTATAATGAAAGCATATCATGTGGCAGAGGACATCATCACTGTCTACAGAGTAACATTTGTATTCTTTTTTGGCTGGAATAGAACCCCAGTTTTGTTCAAGGCCCTTTCCCTTCAGAGTCTCTTGTCCTCAGGGGAACAAGGCTGACACCTCCAGCACCAGTGGTGGGCCTGATTGGTCGAGGGGCACTGCCATCTCTCTGGCTGGTGACTGATTTAGGAATGGGTACATGAAATTGAGGCCAATGGCATGCAAACAGAGGCTTCAAGTTTCTGGGGGCTTAAGGAACTTATTTCTTAGTCTTCTTAAAGAGCTTCCAGAAGTGGCTTTCTCCTTCTTTTTGTGGACATTGTTATCAAGCACAGGCAGGAGGCTTAGAAGGAGTTTGAGGATGAAACTCAACAAAGGAACCCACAGGGAAACGGACAGACCTAGAGTCCCTGGACTGAGTGACTCCTAAAACCCTCTGCACTTCCCACTGTGGGGCCTCAACACTGAGCCAACAGGAAGAGGATTTTCTATTCCTTTGAACTGAAAGCAACCTAACCAATGCTACTATCTTTCTGTTAACTTTGGGAAGTAAAGGGCAGTGTAAAGTATGGGCAAGGGCAGAGTTGGGACAAGTAATACCACACGTGACAAGATCTCAGAAGTAGCAACAATCAGAAAGTGAGCATGATATCTAAGATCTACCACCAAGCCTGCCCACCACCCCAGAAAAACCTAGCCGTGAGCCCTGACAACAAAGGCATTTTGCTGGCCGGCTCTGCAAGTGTAGTCTTAATCTCTTAAGAAAGATCTATTACACTGTCTGGAAGAAAGTGCTATTCTTCAGACCCATGATTAACCCCAGATTTTGATCTTCAGCACAGATTTCCTGAGAGTTTTGAGCCCTCTTGAGGGATGTGCCTGCTGGTTTAACTGTAATTTTCAGGATTCGTTCATAGGACAGTCCTATAACTTAACTGCAAACCTCCAAGTCCTGTGAGCTTCTGCATGCAGACTTGTTCAAGCGTGATAGACGAGGCCTTCGATTTCCACAGGGCGAAACATTTGGATGGTTCCAGTGCATTTACTGTCGTGGCTAAGCAAGTCCGTTGGCTTTAATTTTCTGGAGTGTGGTTTCTTTAAGCCTTTTCTTACATCATCTTCTCCAAGGCTTATCAGGCTAAAGTCAGAAGGCACATCTCAGATCAGTTTCCCCAGCAGGAAAAGGCTCTGCCAGCCTCTGACTGCATGGCTGGTCTTTGATTTCCTGTGCTGTGCTGGTTTGTACGGAAGCAGAGAATGACTTGTTTTTTATCCTGCCATATTAAACACAATCCCGGTTTAGAGTTAGGCAGGTTTTTATAAGGAGGATAAAAGGGCTGTTTTTAATAAACAAGGGTGGAATGATAAAGATCTTTCTACAGTAGCTCAGCGTTAGAACAAAAACATGAAACGCTCCTGCTACGTGAAGGATTATGTCCGCTGCATGATCAACAATTAGCCATTTGCTACCTCACTCAAGAACAGAACTGGAGGAAACGGCTTTAAATTGAGGCAAATGGGCTTTGGGTTAGACTGGGCTTGAAAGAAGTTCAGGAAGCTTTAAAAAGAGATCATATTGTTGAGTTGCCATCTGTCTCCTGCAGTTGTAGTGAGCAACTGAGGTGAGTAAACCACGCCAGAGCTCTCACCTGTCACATAGAAACAGGAATAGTCACTAACTAGACCACTGTTGCAGCTGTTGGGATGGTATTTTCAAGGTCACTCAGGTGGTTTTGTGCTGGCATAAAAATGAGTGTCTATTCTCTGTAGCAAATAGTTAAGGTAACAAGACTCTTGAAATGCTAGCGGATAGTCTTCTGAGGTTTTCTTCCTACCTTTCTTTACTAGCTAATTTCTATACATCTGTCATGACTTAGCCCATGTAAGTGTCCCCTGGCACCTCTGTTTTTATGTCTCTGCTTGAGCGCTGGCACGAAGTACCACGGGTGGTGCCTAAGCCCAGACCCTGGCTTGTCTAGAAGCCAGAGTTTGTGGAGATCATGTTGAGAGGTACCCTTGAGAGGCTCCGTTGATGGCAGGTGGCAGGATATTAACTAAGCAACTCTGAGGATCCTGGGAATTACTAAGGAAACCCAGGGAAAAGCGAACTTCCTTTTGGCCAGAGCAGTGGAGGTTGGCCTTGCAAGGGGCCCAGGATCCACTGGGATTGGCAACATAGAAAAATTACTTCGACATCCTCAGACTTCACCTGTTGGTGACCACAAATAATGACTATTCCCTTTGATATCACAAATGCAAAGATGGCAGCCTATAACTTTTCACTTAGTGTTCGGCACAGTACCCGAGAAGCTCAATAAAAATTTGTTGCAAAAAACAAGTGATAGGCTTGCGATGAAGCGTGAAGGGACCATCCTGTCATCCACAGACTGCTGGCAACACTGACCAAGTCTGAAGTGGTTCTCATTCAAATAAGTGATTAACTGCGAGAATGATGGTTGAAGCTTTCATTTGTAACAGGTTAAATCAATAGTCAGTACTTGCTAACCACTTTCTGTTTTTGAAGTATTGTCCTAAGTTCACTACAACAGTCCTCAGAAGGGCGTATTCTTATTACCTCCAGTTTATAGGTGAGGAAACTGAGGAACAGAGGGGATAAATAACCAACCCAAAGTAACAAAGCTTGAACCCAAGCAGGCTGGCTCTGCAACCCTCAGAGAATGAAGAGGAAGTGAACTTTCGTGCTAACTAGAAAACAGGCTTCAGCCAACAGGAAGCTGGAAGGAGGAAGTGACAGGTGAGGCAGAGAGTAGGCAAAAATCAAGTAGTAGTAGCGGAAAGTTTACCACCAATTTTCATAGCCAAAAAACGTTGGCCGTGCCAAAAGAAGCAGAGCATAAAGGAAATAACTACACAGCCTCCTAGAGCCACTATTTTGAAGGCGATGAGCCACTTCTGCCCTATCTATATTTTCAATTTTTGTTAGAACCTTCACTTATACATTCTTCATGGTACCCAAACTATTGCTCATTTTAAAGGTATTAAAGAAGGGTTTATTAATTTTAAAATTACACAGAATAAGAAGTCCAAGATAAAATATAGCTAAAGGATCTTCTCTGTATTTAGGGGAAAAGTTTTCCATTGCCATCCATCTAGTTTAGTTTAGATACTTGAGACGTGGCCAATGTTGTAAAATAATATCAAAGAAAACTCCTCTACGAATTTTTTTAAAAACACATTTTTTTGCCAACCCATCCTTGTGTGCATGTGTGTGCGTGTGTGTGTGTGTGTGTGTGTGTGTGTGTGTGTGTTCCAAAAACTGAAGAGGAGAATCTGGAACCTATTTTAAAGTTTTGTTAAAACTCATGCTTGCCACAGTCCCATTTCTTTCGGATTTTGTCCATCTTCTATGATAAAATATTATTCTATAATAATCTTCATGGTCAAGTGTATTTCTACTTAGAAGCAGGGGAGCAGAAAAGTTGTCTTCTACAATTTTTTTATTATAATTTTGGCTATCTCTGGTCCTCCCCACCTGTCTTTCTTTTTAAAACATTTTATCTGTATTCTGTCTGCCCAAGTTTTCATTATTCGAATCTGCTCAGACATGAATGACTTAAGCAAAAAAAAAAAAAAAAGTAGCAATAATACGTATTCTTTATTTACATGGCAACCTTCTTTTACAGATTCTAAACTTTAGACTAGGGAGTGAGAACATCGCCTTCTAAATATTTGTGGGCTGGATCTAGGTTCCTTGGTTGAAGGCATTTAATAATGGATGGAAATACTTAGCATAACTCTCAAGGTTATAGTTTTGTAAGGGCTGCTTGCTTGTTATTTTCTTTTGTTACATAATCCTATCTCATTTCTGCCCCTCTCTCACTAGGCTTTCCAGATTTGTGGACAATCGGAAATTAGAGAATTAGGCTTTTGAACTGATCATATTTCTCGAGCACTCAAGAGCACAGATGGCTCTGAGTTTCTTACATCTTCAACTTTATTGCAGAGCAAGTGATACTTTAATTTCAGCAAAGGTTAACTTAATAACATACTTCTCGTCTTGGGACACTTGGTGGAAGCCGGGTGAGGAATTCCATGTCACCGCACGTCTTGCTCATGTTTGTGAACCTCAGGGAACACCAGCAATGTCTGGTGGCAAACCAGGCCTCCCTCATCTTGTCTGTGTTAACTGGTTTCATTTCTTCTTACTCCCTGACAGACTCCAGCCAAGAGAACATCCCTCATACATCTTGCACATATTCATCCATCTCTGTGCATACACCAGTCAATAAAAACATTTACAAGGCACCTACTGTGTGCAGAGGGGGGACTGTATTTCACTCTCCACCCTGCCAATTCCTTGATTAAAAGACCGGCTCAGAATTTCTCTTTCCAGAAAATGTTCTCTGCTTAACACCCACTCCCTTCAATATCTCCATAAATATGTGTCCTCAGGTGAGCACTGCTCCAGCACAGCCCGAGACAGTGTTGCTCTGGCTTTTTGATCATGACCCACAGAAAGGAATACGTTTGATTGACACAACAACCTTTGTACACACACACACACACACACACACACACACACACACACACACACATACACAAATAGTTAACATACAAATATAGTTAACCAGAAAAAAAAAACTTTTATGAAAACTATACCTACTTCTTGCCATGTAGTATGCCCTTGAGTATTTTAAAATCCAATATATTTCATAAAACAAAAAATGCTCAGAATTGATTTCATGACCATCAGTTTGAAATTCTCAAAGGAAGTCTGGGTATTTAGGAAGCATAGAAGTTAATTAGAGATTCTAAAGGATGAACCTGTAATTTAAACAAAAGATGACTTAAGAGTGTTCACAAAGTATGTCAGAAAAGTGAAGATTGCTCCAAATAAAGTATTTGCAAACAAAGCCTAAGTTTGACAAGATCGTGTGAATTTCTAAGAATGAAGTCATTCCTTAAAGCCAACTTTCTTTTTTTGAGCTCAAGTCTAATCTAGGCTTCAGACATATAAACAGGATAAGGTTCTTTTCCGCTAGGAGCTCATGATTTAATGGAGATTGATCAGAAACGAGCCTCTGGAGGGAGATGAGAAAAGGAACTTAAATTTTCTCCTGAAACGTAAAAGGAATCTATTGAGAGCTTAACCAGGTTTCTAGTTTTGAAAGATCCCTGAAGATCTTTCAAAAGATCTAAAGGCTGGTGAGTAGACTCACCCAAACAGTTAAAGTGCTGTGATTAGGGCTGGATGGACTTAAAATCTAGTAAAGAAATGGCCCTTTCAGCTCAGCAACGTGGAGGGTGCTGGCTGAGAAGCCGGGCTGGAGCAACAGTTCTAGTTAGGAGGCTGGTGTTGAAAATCAGAGGAGAATAGTACAAAGGGCCTTGGCCCAGGCAGTGGTGGCAGAAATGGAGAAGGGCAGAGGCCTCTGAGAGACATCAAGGGCACAGTAGCAGGTGGATTAAAGCACGCCAGGTCTCAGATGACTCCCAGGTTTCCAGCAGGCATGACCAGAGTGGCGTTTGTGCCATCCACACAGACAGAACATGCAGGGGGCAGACACAGTTTGGGGAAAGAGCTTACTGACAGACACTGGGTTGGGAGTGCCTATGGGGCTGCAATACCCACTTTGATTTGGAGCTTGAGGAGAGAGGTCTGGCCTGGTGTTAAATGAAACCACGAAGCAAAGATATGAAGTAGGACCAGCAGAACACTGGAAATGCAGCCTTGGGAAGGCTCCAAATTCAGGGCAATTACTGATGTGCTGAATATCAGTCATTCGATGGCTCTGGTTAGTGTGGGGTCAGTACAGACAATCCTCTCCTCACTTCCTTTCTTGCCTCCTCTGAGCTGTAAATGTGACCAGAGCACTCATAGATAACAGGAGAAAAGAGAAGACTAATGAACTTATCCTCGTAGTCCTTCCTTCAGGAGCCTCCGGAAATGACACAGGTACGAGGCAGAGGGCATAACTCGAACAGAGCCTGGACGAAGGTGAGGGTGACTCTGTGCCTAGTCATTAGCAAAAGGCAAAAGGCCATTTCTGAAATGTTTGCTAGGCAGGGGTTCCAAATTCCTGACAGATCCCTAATATTTTCAGATTGGAGGGTTATACTGATGTCCTTCAGAGGATCTTAAGCTGACTTGAGAGGACTGTTTCTTTACTCATTGTAAGTCCTTCCAGCTCTGATCACAGCACTTTAACTGTGAGGGTCAGTCTACTGGCCAGTCGAGTGGACGGAACAGGGATGCAGCAGGGACTAGGGAAGGCAGAAGTTCGACTTCTGTCCTAGTATCTTAGGGACAGTGCAGGTCACTGTTACAGGCTAAATTGTGTCCCTCCCCCCGCCCCCCCAAAAATTTTCTGTTAAAGTTCTAACTCCCAATACCTCAGAATGTAATTGTATTTTAAAAGATAGGGTTTTTAAAGAGGTAATTCTGTTAAAATGAGGTCATGTGGGTGGACCCTAATCCAGCATGATTGGTGTCTTTATAAAAAGAGGAGATTAAGACAGATTAAGACAAAAGAAAGACCATGTGAAGGCACAGAGAGAAGCCAGCCACCTACGGGCCAAGGAGAGAGGCCTGGAAGAAAGCAAACCTTGCCCACACCTTGATGTTGGATTTCTAGACTCCAGAACTGTGAGAACATAAATTTCTGTTGTTTAGGCCACCTAGTCCGTGAAACTTTGTTACTGCAGGCCTAGCAAACTCATACTCCCACCGTTCGCTTTTCTGACTGGTGTTTATACAATACACTGGGTATATAAGCTTGGTGTATGCTGAAGAGGAAAGATGGGAGCGTCCAACGTTCTGAGGAAAAGAAGGGCTTGGAGGAAAATTAAATGTGAACAGCTATCCACTTAGACAAGTAGCACAAGTGGAGTTAACATGTTTAAATTTATCTACTGCTTTAGCAGGTTACCGAGTGCTTCGCAAGCCTTAACTCATTTAGTCTTCACAACTTTCTTAGTATCACCTTGGAACTTGTTAAAAACGCAAATGCTCAGGCCCTTGAAGACTTTATCAAAGAAGCAGAAAAGGGGTATCGGGTGGGAAGTTGGCAGCAATCTGTGTTTGAACAAATCTAGAAGATTCTGATTAGCTAAACCGCGATGTGTGAGAACCACTGAGATGGGGTACGGTCCTTTGTCAAGACCCTCGGTTGGGAGGGTGACGTGATTTTTCACGATCGTGAGTGGTCCCGCAACGATGGTCTCCTTGACAACTGGCCCAGAGTGCCAACGACTCCAAAGTTCGCTCACGCAGTTGGACATAATCCTTAGACTGAGTGGAAACCGAGCGCCGGCTCGGGGTCCCTACGGTAAGCGGCGCCCTCCAGGCTCCGCAGCCGCGAGGGCGCAGCGGCCGAAAGCCGGGAGCGGGGTAGCCGAAGCCGCCGGGAGCGTGCGCGCGGGCGCGGGCGCGCGCCCCGGGGTGGGTGGGGCGGGCCCCGCAGGCCTGGCGCGCTGTCCGAGCCACTCAGCGCGCCCCGCGGCCGACACCCGGGGGCTACAATTAATCCCCGGCGCCGCCCGCCGCCCCAGGACTGCTGCTCCCGCGGTCTGGGGAAGAGGTGCCGGGTCCGCCCGGATCGGTCTTGCAACTTGCTCAGCTCCTGCAGCTGTGGCGCCTGGGGCCAGGCAGGCTGTGCCCGGCCCCTCTCCGAGAGACAGCGGGGACCGTGCGACAGCCGCCGACGTCCTGCGCGTGTGTGCCCCCGGCCCGGAGCCGCCACTTCTGCCGCCACCGGGAACTGGGTGCGCGCGGCCGTCCCGGCAGGTGGGCGAGAGCAGCCCCGCGGCCCCGGCTCCGCAGGGGCGCGCGGAGGGGGTGAGCGGGTCGCGAAGTTGGGGTGCGAGTGTGGACGCGGTCCACCGCAGGACGCGTGGGGTTTCCTTCCTCCAGTCCGGTTCCCTCCAAAGTTTCGGGACCTGAGGGCGGATGGGGAGCGGGGAGGTAGGCAGGCTAAACTGCTGGCAGTGTATTTACTTGGGCGAAAAAGAGAGTTACTCCAGCAGCCACTTCTCCCGGAGGGGGAGCGACAAGCCGGCCCCGTCTCCAGACCTCCCGCTGGACCGCGACCCCGTGGCCCCCGGCGCTGCAGCTTCACCTGGCCCTCGCTCCGAGCCTCTTCCTAGTCCTAGGGCCCGGGGAGGAGAGTGACAGGCCACCGGCCTGCCCTCCGTGCCTCTAATTGGGGCAGAAGAGGGCCACTAAGACACAAGGCACAAACTACGTTCCACACAGCACAACTGCTTTTGCAGTGCGTTGAAACAGGACGTGGGCGCGCGGGCCCTCGCGGTTTCCTTGGGACGCTTCCTGGAGGCAGGGCCGGACAGGCTGGCCCGCGAGTGGGGCGGCTCGGGGCGCGCGTGGGTGCCCTGCGGCGCGCGGACCGCTCTGGTTCCCTTCGCCCGGGGTCTGGCCCCGGCCCAGGCCCGGCGGCCAAGGAGGGTCCCAGAGCGGTGGCCCCTGTTTTGCAAAGGGGTGACCCGTTGGGCGGCGTGGGGCGTCCCTGCGCGTGGCTGGGCTCCACGTTCCCGGCCCTCCGCGCCGCTCCGCGCTCTGTCCCCAGGGTGCTCCCTCCTGGTGGCCCGGCAGAGGGCGCCAGCGCGGGACCGCGGCTCCGGCCGGCGGAGGGAGGGGACTCGTGCGGGCCTCCAGGTAAGTACAACAGTGAATCACCCGGAGACCGGGACCGGTCCCCGCTCTGAGAAAGGAGACGGGGAGTGCCCGCGGCGCTGCCGACAAGTCGGGGCTGGCGAGGCGCGGTCCCCGATTCCGCCGACACCCCTCCCCCGGAGGTCGGAGAAGGCTCGGGAAGGTGAGGAACGTCCCTTCGCGCGGTGGTCAAGGGGCAGGGAGCGCGGCGCAGGGCGCGGGCCGGCGACACTGCGACACTCGGCTGCGCTCTCCCCCCCGGGGCCGGAGGCGGGGTCGGTTTCGTCCCTGGCGCTGGGAGGTCCTGCTGGGGGCGGCGGGCAGGGCAGGGGTGGCCGCCTCCCGGGGCGCGGCGACGGGGTGCTCCCGGCGGCCCGCGGGGTCCCCGAGTGGTAACAAAGGCGCCGCGCGGCCACTGCTCCCACCCACTTCCGTCCGCGGCGCGCCCGGGCGCTCGCCGCCCCGGGGTGCCGGCGCGGTCAGGATTCCCCTCTGCCAAGTTTCGGGAAGTTAGCCCCGCGGCCCGCTACGCGGGGAGGAGGCGGGAGAGAGGGGCGGCCCGGGAGGCGCGCGCGTGTGCTCGGAACTGCGACACCGCCTGCTTCTTTTCCGGGCGAGGGAGGGAGCTGCGTGGCCCCCGCGCCCCTCCTCCGGGCCCCGGGGTCGCGCCCCCCGCCCGGCCCGCGCGGCTTTGAACCGCGCGCGCCTCGCGCCGGGGCAGCCCGCCGTCCCCGCCCCTCCGTGCGGATTCCGGACGCGTGCGGGCTCCCCGAAGGGAGTGGCTTCGTCCCCCGTGACCGCCGGCAGCCCCCGGCACCCCGAGCGGAGCTCCAGAAGGCTGTAATTGCATTACTGTGAGTTAGCGGCAGCGAGGCTCCAGGCCAGGCCGCAATCTGGGTCAGGTGCGGGGTTAAGCGCTTCCGGCGCGGGCATTGCAGCCCTGGCGAGTCTGACGGTTCACTGCCAGTGGAAGTCACCCAGAAGAAGAGAGGACAGCGGGGGAAATTAAGAGAGCTCCTTGTTTTCCCCCAGATTGGGGTAATTTAACACAAACCCCAGCACATGCACAAATACTGTCAGGGAAACGGCAGGGGCAGCCTGTCCCCCAAGCGCCGGAGGTTCCCCTCAGGCGCAGGGGAGGGAAACCCAGGGCGCTCTGCTCCGTGGGAAACCGTATCCCTCAGTAATCAATGGATAGAATTCGCCGTGTTATCTTATCTGCAGCCACTCCCTCTTCTGTAGTAGGGAAAGTACAGGAACTGGTTTTTCCGAAGAGCCTAATGGGGCGAGCCTCCCATGCACAGTTCAGAAGGATCTTCACCGTTCCTTTGCAAACCTCAAGGCCTCCTCCACAGCGGTTTGTTACAAGTGAGGAAACTGAGACTTAAAGAGTTTACAGGACCCAGAGTCTGTCCTGCTCCAGAGTACTGTTTGTTCATCCCAGTTGCTTTCCAAAGGCTGTTACTGAAGAGATTTTTATGGCTTGCTAATTGAAGGGTCAGGGTACATACTGTAACCCAGCGGTCCCCAACCTTGTTTGCACCAGGGACTGGTGCTCCTATGAGAATCTAAAACCCGATGGTCCGAGATGGAGCTGAGGCGGTGATGCTAGTGCTGGGGAGCGGCTGCAAAAACTGATGAGATTTCCCTCCCTTGCCTGATGCTCAACTCACCTCCTGCTGTCCTGCCTGGTTCCTAGCAGGCCACAGACCTGTATCTGTCTGTGGGCCCTGGGGTTGGAGACCCCTGTGTAACCCCAGGCGCAGTTAGATCATGTTAGGCGTTAGGGTAAGATTTACCTTCCACATATTGCTGGCTTTTGTTAGGACCAGCTCCTCAACTAAACCAATCTTAGTTTAAAGCTTAGGGTATATGAAGACAAGTAAAACCCTCCGAATGATCTGACAACTCCTGAGAGGGTCAGAAATAGAAGTTCTTTGCTTTTCGGGATGTCTACTCAGGCAGGTGGGCCCATGGAGCTCTTTTGCTTTTCCTACCACAAGGAGCTCTAGTGCCTCCCCTGTTTAAGCTGTGTGACTTTGCCGCTTGCTTAATATGCGTTTAAAATTAAGTGACGTCTGCCTTGGAAATAATATGGCCAAGCTTAATCAACTGCCTGATGAGTTAAAATTGTAAAATTCCTTTTAGGTATCTGAGAAAAAAAAAAAAAAACATGGTTCTATCCACACACTTTTATGAATCATTGAGCTCAAGTGTATAATACGGGATATGGGATGTTGGTATTGTTCTGCATGTACTTAAGATGGAATGCCTTAAAGAAAGTTGTTGTTTGAGAGTCTGGAATGACAGTGATTCAGACTGTCCTAGTGCAGTGCCAGTTGTGGAGACAGCAAGCAAGGCATGATGATTAAGGGCAAGCCTCTGAAGTCAGAATGGCCAGCTCCAAATGCTGCCTGCACCATTGATAGCTCTGCCATGCTGGGCAAGTGGCTCAGCCTCTCTGAGCTTCACTTTCCTTTTCTAAGGCACGAATAATACACCCTGCTTTGAGGATGAAATTTGATAATCCGTAAAAGGTGCCTAATAGCACGGAGTCTAGCACAGCGTAGCTGCTCAGCACATGTTAACAAACAACTGTGCCATTTAAGAACAGAATCTTTTTCTTCCCTTCTCTCAGTCCAAAAGATAAAATGGTCGACAGTTGTCTTGAACTCCCTGTTCTTCTTAGTTCTACGCTGCAATGTAGAGCAGTCAGTGATTCTTCTTTCTGGTCAGCAAGTGGTGTGTGGGGGTGGTTGGCAGTGATGGAAAACTTTGTCTAGTTGCCCAAGGAATTTACAAGAGGCTCGGGAACTATAGGGCTTTCCTTGGAGTTGCACCGCTGTGTCGTTTTGCGGCCAGCCCTCCAGTCATTTCTCTTTCCTTTAAATCCAAAGCCAACCTTCTAATGGCCAAGATGACAGGACATGGAGGGGGGTGAAAAACAACTCAAAACCAAATAAACTGGAGAAAAGGAAGCAAGTATTCTCTTTGCTCATTCACTAGCCATTTATAACATTAACGAAAAGTATCTGCTTCTGTGTGAATTGTGCTGGACCAATCTTAGCAAAAGGGACTATTTTTTTGGAAAATAGCATCCCTTTTGGAGTCTGTTTAAAGGTAAGCCACAAAATTGATAGAGGAGGAAGGAGAGTTTGTGATAACATTTCAAAAACATTTGCTCAAATATGGTAAACTATCTATGATTCTGAAATTTGCTAAACTAACTTCTGGAAAGTGAGACAAAGACTAATGGTTATGTGCAGTTAAGCTGAACAACTAGTGAACAACCAGGATAGCTATTTGATATGTTACAGGAAGCTTTTCCATTTAGTAAATACAGGTGGAGAAATGGTATCTAATATGTCAAGTTGTTTTTGAAAGACCTCTTCCACGGCTACTTTAAAAATTCTTGATTTTGTTTTGCATTTATCTTTTAAACAATCATGGACTAAAGCACTGGAAACCTGGTAAAGTCCTTAAATACCACCTAATGTTGAAAGTTGTCACCAAGAAGTGCATAGCACTGGAGTACAGGGTGGGATTGCCATTGAAAGCCTTATATAGGTTCCTGCATTTGGATACAAAATGCAGCATTCTTCTGGAAAATAAGCTGCGATATGTAACAAAGTGACAGCACGCACTGTGTTAGAAGCAAGGTTCCCGCTTTTGTGCCTCTCACGCCATTTGTAACCACTTGTTGCGCTCTGACTGGGAAGAAAGAAGCAGCTGCAGGGCATGCGCCAGACCTGCGCTGGGCTGTCGCTTCCATTGTAGGGAAGACGATAAACAGGCAGCCTTCTTTTGGATCACATAGCAGCTTATTCAAAAGCATCTTGCACTCCCCAGCTGTTCCACAACTTCTTTGCATATGGGAGAGAACTTGCCAGCTGCTGAGGCAACTGTACTTACATTTGCTGCTTTTGTGCAGTAACGGAGGAAGGTAAAAATCCAGACGCCTTTGTTAAACTGTAGCCATTGTAAATAGTTCTATTTGTTTCTGTTATGTCAATGTTATTCCAGATATAGTCTGTCAGGGGGCAAGGTTTAAAAGGAAATGTCAGAATTAACATTTCCCCCCGCCCCCCAAATAAATGCTTTTAAGGATAACCAGTGTATATAGTTTTTCCATACTTAAAATTTAGTATTTTATTCCCCAACAAAGGAATTGGTCTAATATTAAAGTTAAGTGTTATTTTTAAAAAATTGCCATATGAATCAGATTTACTACATACATTTTTCTATTGTGTGAGATAGACATATGAAAGTTACAATGTGTGTCCAGATAGTGCTTTTTAGTCTCCAGAAGATTAGGTTATTTTTCATTCGTTAGAGCTGGAAGGTACTTTGCCCACACCCGTTATCTGTGAGAAAACTTGAGTTTCCAAGTTTCCACTTATCCAAGGTGACTTGGCTCTTGGTTTAATTCAGCAGATCTTCTGTTGAGTGTTTACAGTGTGGCGGGCCTGCAGAGCCTATAACGATGAGTAAGGCCTTGGGCCCGGCCCTGGGTAGACTCACATCTTGGAAATAAGACAAACGAATACCATGTGAGGGAGGGCCATCCTAAACGCAGCATCTTTTTGTGAAAGCACCTCTTCTTGTACCCTTTTTGTAATCACGTTGGTGTTGTAATCATGTCAGCTCACATGAAGCCAGAGTTCCAAGTTGACATGCTGATAAACGTCGAGGAGAGGCTGGTACAGGAAGATGGAAGAGGCGCTACTATACGGTTTGTCAGATTTTGTGTGTACATGTCCTAAAATGAGAAGACCTTGTGTCTGTGTAGAGACCCCTATCTCTCTACCTCAGCCTCCCTGTCCCCCTACTCCTGCTCAGCACTAACTCATTTTACTTTCCTAATTAGTGTAAACGGAGGCGAATAAATGCCCTCCAGAAACTACAGCATAAATCACAACCCTTTATTGGGATTCAGTTAGCTTCATTCCCTCTGTTCTAGAAGAGGTTATAAAATAAACCGTAATTACTTGGACATGTGTAAAACCCTCTGACAGTGAAGCTCAGCTAATTCTTAAGAGCTCTCGTCTTGTAAACTGCTGTTGCATCAGACGCCCCGGCGACTCACAGTTGCTGAGTTAGACTCACAATTTTGAACCCTTTCGTCCCTGCTGGGCTCCATTTATACATTCATGCATCTTTTACTTCATCCTTTTTGTGCAGTAATATTAGATTTTCACAAGGTTTCAGCTTCCATGTTTGGTTTTACTGCTATTTTCATTTGAGACTCTGGAGAACCCTGTTGGCGTCTCAGGGCTGATGGCCCGGGAGCTCTGTTTTACAGAAGAGGAAACTGAGGCTCGGCAGCTGAGATCCTTGCCTGGGCTGGGATTAGAACAAAAATCTCCTACCCAAAACTCATTCTCACGAGCTGAGTCTTGAAGAATCAACTTATCCAAAGCTAGAGGCCGAGTGACCTCCTTGCGGGGTTCCATCGTACGTGCCTGGCGACAGTGGTCCTCGCTCGGCTTTCCACTGGGTATAACTCTCTCTTCCTCATTACACTTCTTTGCACATTTCGCTTATTCACTGATCATGTTATATTTTTAAGTCTTGGCTCTCGAGTGCGACTGCCAGCTTTCTAACACATGGATTCCTCCTTCTTATCACCCACACCCGCATGCACACACACGTACACGCCGAGGCCTAGCAATGGCTAATGGGCCCATTATCCTTCCCCAACCAGCTTAGCTCCTTCTAGAAGATGACCTCGTATTTATTGTGTCAAAGCATTTATTCCTGACTAATGTTTTGGAGGGTTAGACAATTCTTGTCAGATACAGATGGATGGTCAAAGTTAACCAGTCTTGTCTTTTCCACAAGGGGGACTGACTATTGGAACAAGAGCCAGCACCCCTTGGTAATGGTGACCGTGTCGTCCCTTCAGCATCGTGCTCCTTCGAGGTTAGAAACAGCAGCCATTTGCCTGTAGGAGGAGGAAGGTGATGAGCTTTGTGGGGGCAGGATGGTGGGCGCTCCTGTGCTCTAGGCTTCTCTAGTATTCCTTGTGCAGCCACAGCCCTATTAAACACACACACACACACACACACACTGATGGTCCACCCTCCTGGCCTCTAACTTTGGCAGCTTTCTCCTCATTCTAGGACCCTTTGTTTTCTCTCTGACACGCGGCCCCTCCTGCTCCTGGTCTGGTGCTGCTCGCCCAGCCACCTCCCTGCGGTCCTCGGTTTCAAATGTCTTGCAGACACTTTGCCTCCGGTGCCCTTATCTCCATCTGTCGTTGGTGTTTAATTGCCTCCCCCCGTCCCCTCTTTCTCGTTGACTGGCGGTAGGTTTCCCCCCTTGCCGTTTTTTTTCTGATGACTTCTGCCAGCTTTTCCTGCAGCTGATCAGGCTGCCGCATTTTGGCTCTGCACGCTGCCCCTTTGTGTCTGCTCTTTGCCTGGGTTCCAGTCCGTGTCTTTGTTTCTGTCCGGGCCTGCCCTGCTCTTTCCTTCTCTCTTCCTTTTCTCCTCTTTCCCAGCCCCCTTTTCTTAACCCTCTTAATTTTTTCATTGGCGCGTAATTGACATAGAACATTATATTAGTTTCAGGTATGCAACATGAATCGCTCTTTCCAGATATTGCGAAATGATCCCCACACACAGTTACGATTTTTTTTTTTCTTGTGATAAGGGCATTCGTATTTACTTAGCAGCTTTTAAATACACAATCCTTCCTGCCCTTTTATGACAGCGCTTCTAAAGAAGTAGGTTCTTTCTCCCTTGTTCTTCCCAACAGTTTGCAGGCCCTTCTGCCTTGGTCCTGAGCCAATCCTGTTTGGCTGTCTGTCACCTGCATTGGGTATAATAATTATAATAATACTCTATCATAGTGTTTATTTAGAAGAAACTGCTTTTTTTTAAAAAAAAAATGGTTCTTTGGACTCGGAACTTGGAAACACCGGTTTTGAAACTGGTCAGGTCAGGACACTCAAAGGCCTGAACTTTGGGAAAAAAGCATTTGAAATTTACTTTGGCACTTCTTTCACATGGCAGTACCTAGAAAGGAACTGGAACATGAGCTCATTTTTGGATAACCTTTCCCTTGCAAATGGAATTTGTACATACACAGAGCAGAATTAATGCTTCCTTTTAAAATTTTATATATATATACATATATATATATATACACACACACATATATATATACATACACACATATATATACATACACACATATATATACATACACGCATATATATGCGTATATATATGTGTGAGTGTATACATATGTGTGTTTTGTCTGTGTGTGTATGTATGTATGTATGTATGTACGTATTTCCAAAGGGTCTTGGAAAGCAGCTTGTGCTTTGTGGCCAGTCTGACTTGTGTGTGAGTTATGAGCAACTGGTCAAGACTGCGCTGGGGTCTCTGTTCCAGAGACTCTTCGAAGGTGTTTGTAGCAATGAATGATACTGAGTCCACGAAAATATACTGGAGAGTAGGTCTGAGGGGATCTTTGATTTAGGAATCTTTATTTCTCCCTCCAAAGCTATGAACACAAATGGGGCACCCTCAGAGTCAGGAGTGAAGCAGGCTGGCTTCGGGAAGCAGCGGGGAAAGGATGGAGCCGGAGCTGTAGGGATCACATCTGTGGCTAGTGGGACTGTGTTTGCCATGAGCTCTTGAGCCTTCCCACCTGGTACTTGATCACTGCATGGACATTGCTCTTTCTCTGAATTATTTTTTGGTGCTGACTATTTCTTTAACTGACTACATTTCTCCTTGCTCTCTTTTTTATTTTTTAAGTTTTGAAGAAAGTGGAAGGATGCTTACCTGTGCCCAGATAGAGTTTGGTTCTTGAACTTCTCAGTTCGCAGGGAGCCCAGTTGTCTTGCTGCCGTAGATATGGGGGTCCGCATATAGCACTGGGGCAGGAGCTTATAGACGGTATAACTCACCCAGACCAAGAAATCCCTGTTTCAGCAATCTTCTTTAATTGCAATTTCAGCAGGATCTTGATGTGGTCAACTTCAGTTAACCTAGTCCAGTTGTCCATCTTAACGTCTGGAGAAAAGTTTGTTTTTTTTTGTTTTTGTTTTTTTTTGTTTTTTGTTTTAAATCAGAATTATATGGAAACAAGGAAAGAAAGTAATCACACAGACTGTTCATTCAATAACTCGTTTGTTCAGCAAACATTTGTTAACCACATGGTGTGTGAGTGTGTCTGTGTGCTTGCTTAGCATTAAGAATACAGAGTGAATTCTGTCTCATGTTGCTTACAATCTGGAGAGACATTTTTAAGCACAAAGCATAAGGAGGTGTCATCAGTGTTGTGATGGAAGCACATTCCAGGAGTAACAGAGACGCAGGATGTGATGGTGGGGGTGCTGCTGCATCGTGGATCGACTGTAACTATGCCAGGCCCCCTGATGAGGCCTTGGCATGCTGCGCCTCTTTTAATCAGTGCGATTGTATAAGCGGAAGCTTTGATAGGCTAAGTACCTCGGGTGAGGTAAGGTAATAAGTAGCAGAGTCTGGGTTTGAACTCAGATCCAAAGTCATAAACTTTATGCAATAAATGAGAGGATGAATCACTGTCTTCCTAGGTTTACTTTTCCTGCTCCGCGCATCTCTATCGCTGTATGTAATGGAGGAAGAGAGAAGCTGGAGAGCCGTTTTGTGTAAACGGTGTCTAGACTGCACCTGTTGTCATAGGAAGGAAATACAGCCGGCCCCTGAACAGTGCAGGCTCAGGGGTACTGGGCAGCCCCCCGCCCCATGCAGTCAAAACTCCACGAATAACTTTGGACTCCCTAGTTGTTTCTCTGTATCCACGAAGGATTGGTTCTAGAACCCTTGCAGATACCAATCTGCGGATGCTCCAGTCCAGTATATACAATGGCGTGGAACAGCGCGTACAGTCGGCCCTCCATGCTCAACTGTGAATTGAGAATACTGTTTTCCAACTACAGTTTGTTGAATCTGCAGATGCGAAGCCCGGGGATACAGAAGGCTGACTGTATGTTTACTGAAAACATTCGTGTGTAAATGGACCCGTGCAGGTCAAGCCCATGTTGCTCGAGGGTTCAGCCGTACCATGGGGATCTAGTGTAGACAGCCACTGTGCGCCGGTAATTAAGCATTTTCTCAGAGGATCCTTTATATTTAGTATTTCGCCAAGTGTATTTCTAAAGAGGCTTTCTTTTCTCTCCTCCAAACTTTGCAGAAATTGGCTGCCAGGCTCATTGTCACCCGGAGCGGGGACTGTACCCCACAGCTCTCTGCCTCTTTTCTTGGTGCTGTGCCTCACAGCCAGCAGCCTCTGGTTTCTGCCTCGTAGTTCTGGGCTGTTTTGGGGTGAGGAAAGTGGGTTTACTTCAGGCCTGGTGAAGTAAAGAGTAAGTTCTTCATCAAGCAGAGGCATATCGGTGTGCACCATCCATCCAGGTCCTAAGCTCTCGTCTCACATCCCGCATGGTGTAGGCTACCGTCTCTTATCCCCGCCTCTTTTCTGCCTTGTAAGGATTACAAGTATGTAGTTCTGATAAAACCCAGTCCTGATTGTAAGAATACTGGTCAGGCAAGAAGGAGAAAATGTACCTCCCTTGAAGAAAAGGAGAGGCTTGAAAGGAAAGTGAGAACCTGCCTTCTTCCCAAGGAACCAGCGAGGATAAGGGGGGCGGGGGGCAGCCTTCTTTAGAATGCATCACTCTGTGGCTCCAGAATACACTTGGAAAAACATGTGCTGCTTTGGGGCTGTGTCTGTATGTCCTGTCAGATGTAGCTCTTGATAGTAGTGCAAGGAGAAACACAGACTTCTGTCCTTGAACTCTGTGCTATAATGAGGAAATTCCATGACTGAAAATTTGCAAGTAAACATGCTTTTTTAATTTAAAGACTGCATTTTTTAGACCATTGGATTTCTAGTCCAAAATCTCTAAAATTAAGGCTGAGAACCTACATTCCTGGAAAATTGATAGAACATGAACTCAAGTTTAGAGAGAACTCACTTCAAGCAAAGTTAGACCGCTTCCATCCCACTCCTAAAAATGAATTCGGAGTAAGACTTTTAAATAGAATTTATATATATACATATTTCCTTCGACCTCAGAATTATCCAATTATCTATTGAAAAACAATCATTATATACTTCTGACATTGAGTTTCCAGGAAAAATAAAAACATATTACATGCTTGACAAGAAAATTATAAGACAGAAAAATGTTTTGGTTGATTATTTATGTAAACCCAACATCTGTGTGTGTTTTTTAAAAAAAAGACTTCCTCATCGTTTAAAAAAAAAAATAGAGGCTTTCATCGCGTGGCTTTTTTTTCTATACTCGGTTCTCACAGTGTTGGAAGAAAACAAGAGTTACAGCAGGCATTGAAAGCACTCTGTTGTTTTTTTTCCCCCATGAACAAATTAGTTCCATCTCTAACATCTAGGCTTCTTAAAAAACAAAACAAAACAAAACAAACCCTTAGAAGAAACTACAGACTTGTGGAAAGTTGTGGAAAACTTCTCACTTTCATTCTGAGCACAATTACTGGTTCTAGGTTCAAACTGTAACATCTCCCATCTGGCTATAGACCTACTAACATCTGTAAACCCACTCCGGTTTCACCCGCCTCACAACCATGAGCTGTGGTTTCCAATGTACATTTTCTTCGCCAGCACTTCCCAGTGCAGCTAGAAGTTGGCTTTAAAAGTTGAGTGCTATGTTTTCATAATCATCACCCAAACCTTTTTCTTCTCCAAGTTGTTTATACTCTTTGGTTGCCAAATTCACATGGATTCCTGATAGTTACCCAAGAGTGGCTTTTCTGTTTCACCTTATAGTTTTCAAATAGTTTTTCCACTTTTTTTATTCTAGGGATAACCAGGGAGAGTTAATAAGCTGTGGAAGAATTGCCTTTATTGTGTTCAGGCTCACCAATGAGCAGTCGTCACCAAGTGTGATAAATATGGGGATGCCTGCAGATTGAATGTTTTTGTTGTTGCTGTTTTTTTAAGATAGAAAGGATAGTGGAGACAAGTTAAAAGATGAAAAATTGTCATGGTATGAGAGAATTTTTCTCCTTCAAGATGTTTTTCCTATTATCATCATCATCATCATCATCATCATCATCATCATCATCATTAGTATTGTCATTACCTGAAGTATCATTCATAGTCAGGTAGGACAAACAGCTCTTGCTAAGAGTAATGCCTTCTTAACAACGAATACAGGAAGTTTCAGTTAAAATACTATGAAAATGACTCATCATGAATAATCATCATTTAAGAGATGTTTATTCAAGTTTATAAATATTTGTGATGCATTTATGTGTAGTACACTCTGCTAGGCACTTTCACTTTTCTGATATCATATAATGCAACCACCATATCAAGTAAGCAGCGTTATTTTTATTTCATAGATAAGCAGTTTTGAGGCTCATGGAGATAAAGTTACTGGGCAAAATCATGTGTCTAGTGGGTGACAGGATTGAAACTGAAAGCTAGATCTTCCAATCCTGAGGTCACACTCATTTTTCAGTGCACTAAGCTGATAAATGGTAGTGACCTCACAGTGACAGTCACGCATGTAATAGGGGATTCCAGAAGTGCAGCTCGATGCTAACATGATAAAAAACTAAGAACAAACCTATCAAACTGGGTTTGGAGTTTTTAGTGCCTTTAAGTCCACATTGGGTTTAGAGGATAGGATTTAAGTATTTGCCTGCTTTTTGCTAAAGATATCAATTATCCCAGATCTGTGTCTAACTTGGTGAAAACAGTATGTGGTCATTGCTGCTGCTGTTGTTACAATGTCTGTACCCTCCAAAGACCACTGCCATTGTTTTCTCTTTTTTTTCCCTTCTTTTGTTCGTTCTTTCTTTTATTTCCTTTTCTTTTTTTTAACAGCTTAATTTAGGTATAATGTAGCCATTGTTTTCTTAACTTTACAGTAGGGTTTTTAGGGAAAATTTGGGCCACTGTTTAGCCAAAATTTCTTAACTTCTAGGGCTTTTTGATACAGTATTGGGTAAGTTACTATGTTTTGTTATTACACATTTTTATTACTTTCAGAGACATCTTTTCATTGGTAATTTGGGAAATTTTTGAGTTTCAAAAACTCATGATTTCTGACATGATATTGAGTGTATAAATCTAAAAAGGAGAAAAACAGTAGGTTGATATGGAACAGTTTTCCCCTCCAGTTACCTCTTGATTTTCTATACTAATAGGAAGAACCAAGACTATAATCAT
The DNA here is from genome assembly GCA_004027375.1 of Macroglossus sobrinus. Lineage (NCBI taxonomy): Eukaryota > Metazoa > Chordata > Mammalia > Chiroptera > Pteropodidae > Macroglossus > Macroglossus sobrinus. The sequence continues at coordinate 33,412 of PVKZ01004836.1, forward strand.
TCAAAATAATAATCTCTTGTATTTGTAAGTATGGTCTATGGTTTAACATGCATCACATTTTAATTCTTTGCACACTCTATAAGACGAACAGGGCTTGTCTTATCATTCTTGGATAAATGAGAAAAATTAAGGCTCACAAATCTCCAAAGAAAAATTTTCTACACAAGATCATAAAGGAAGCAGGTAACTAGGTCTGGCCTGAAAATCATGTCTTCTGACTCCTTGCCTGTTTTTTTCCCCAATCTTAATTGAATAACTAATAAATGATAAAGCTTTTCCAATGAGATTAAAAAAAAACTTAAGAGAGTTATAGTTATTTATGCTATATCACAATTTAAAACTTGTTATAAAGCTATCCCACTTCTCCCTTTCTCTGTTAATCCATTATGACATGTAAGGCAACGGTCGTTAGAAAAATATAAATTACTACCATAAAGCTCTTTATTGAGGGTTAAAAGGGAAAGAATTGACTGAGTTGAATGATGTCTCAGGATTTTCAGTGATCAAAATGGAGATACCAGCATGCTTTGTTGTTGAAGATATTGACCTTCTCCGTCCTTACTGAGATTATTCAAGCAGATGTGCTGGAAAGCTAATCTCTGGACTAGGTGTTCACACTGCCTAGTCAGAGCTAGTAGTAAAGGAACAGTGTTAGGCTAAGTACAAGGCATTGTCTACACATTACCTGAGCTCCTAGTGTAGTGCCACAGATGAGTACCTTACATCTCAATGGGCTTAAAACTAAGCGGTGAGGCTGGTGTTATTTCCAGGGCTGTACGACAAATAAGTGCAGCACCTTTCAACTCTACCATCTTTAAATCCTATAATTTATTTTTAATAATTAGCTTTCCTGAAAATACCTTCTCTAATTCCTCGTTAGCCTGGAAGGCAGGCAAAAAAGCACCAGTTATGATGATGCCAGTAATAAGCAAATAGAAAAACTTGCCAGCAGTTGACCAGAATGTGAACTGTGAGCAGCACCTCTCAAACTTTGAGGATCTTGTGCAAAGTCTTATATATTTACTGATTTTTCTGTCTACTTGCTCTGCTTATTGTATTTAATATGTTGAGGCAGCAGTATCAAAATATGTGCATATTCTTGTGACTTCGTCTTTCTTCTTGTAGTTCTATCAGTTTTTGATTCCTATATTTGGAGGCTTGGTTGTTAAGATGAATAGATGTTTGGGATTGTTATGTCCTCTTGATCCATTGGCTACTTTATTATTATGAAATGACCTTCTTTGTACCAGATGATATTCTTTGCTCTAAAATCTCCTTTGTCCAATATTAATAAAGGCACTTTAGCTTTCTTTGGATAGGTGTTAATATGGTATATCTTTTTCCATAATTTTATTTTTAACCTATTTGTGTCTTTATATTAAAGTCCATTTCTTGTAGACAGTATATAGTTGAATCTTGATTTTATATTTTTCCAACATGGTAATCTTTGTCTTTTAATTGATGGTTTTTAGACCATTTATATTTAATGTAATTGTCAATATGGTTAGTTTTAGATCTATTATCCATTTTTTTTCTAGTTACCCTGTGTTTTATTTTATTTTCCTGTTTTCTGTCTTCCTTTGTAAGAGTTGAGTATTTTTTCAATGATTTTATTTGCCTTTGTTTAGTTATTTTAGTGGTACTTTAGGGTTTACAATATACATCTTTAACTAATCATAGTCCATTTTGGCCTTTGTATTGTTGTTATCATCTCTTTTACTTTACATGTGTTAAGTTAATAACTTTATATAAATTGTTGTTTTTGCTTTAGAATTCACTTTTTTAAAGAATAAATCATATATTTAATTAGGTAATTGCCATTTTCAGTCTCCTCATTTCTTTGTGTATATCCATATTTTTACTTATCATTCTCCTTCTAAGTGGATACTATAGGACTTCTTTTAACAGGTCTTATTTTGCAGAACTGCTAGTGATGTATTCTTTCTACTTTTATATGTTTGATAAAGTCTTTATTTGCCTTTATTTTGGAAAAAATATTTTTGCTGGGTATAGAATCCTAGACTGACAGTTTTACCTTTCAGTTCTTTAAGATGTTGCTTCATTGTCTTTTCATTTTCATTGTTTTGACATGAAATCTGCTGTCACCTTTACCTTTATTTCACTATGATGCATCCTTTAACTCTGATTGCTTCTACAATTATTTTTATCACTGGTTTTGAGGAATTTAATTGTAGTGCTTGGTGTATTTTTCTTTGTGTTTCTTGTGCTTGGGTTAGTTGAACTCCTTTTTGCCTTTGATTCATATTTTTATTATCATTGAAATATTTTCAGCCATTTTTATTTGAATATTATTTTCTGCCCTTTCCCCAGTGAAGGCTTCAATTAGATATATATTAGGCTACTTCAGCTGTCTCTACATCTCATACATGCTCTGCTCATTTAAAAACAAAAAACAAAAAAAACACCTCTTTTCTTTGTTTTTTATGAGGGGAGATGTTTCTATTGCTGTGTCTTCAAATCCACTAATCTTTTCTTCTGTGATTTCTATTATGCCATTGATCCTATCCAATGTATTTTTCATCTCACATTTTTATATATTCACATCATTACTTAAAATCTTGACCATCCATCCTTGTCTATTAATTCTAATATCCATCTTAATTCTGGGTCAATTTCAGTTGATTGACACTCTTTCTCATTTTGGGTTGTATTTTCCTGCTTCTTTGTATGTCTGGTAATTTTTAATTGACATATGAGTGATTTTCTTGGGTGCTGGATGTCTTTGTATTACTATAAATATTCCTGAGCTTTGTTTTGGGACATAGCTGTATTAGTTGGAGATAGTTGATATTTTTGTGTCTTGTTTTTAATGTTTGTTAGATGGAACTAGAGCAGTGTGCAGAGTGGGGCTAATTATTCTCCAGTATAGAGGCAAGATCTTCCTGAGTACCTAACACCCCTGAATTATGAGGTTTTCCAGTCTGTCTGGTGGAAACAGGTACTATCATTAACCATGAGCTCCAGTAAGTGTTACTGCTAATCCTTTCTGGTATTCTTCTCCCGTGTAGTTTTCTCATACACATGCACTGATCAGCACTCAGCTGAATATTCAAGGATGCCTTTTTGCAGATATCTAGAATTCTCTCTCTGTGCATATCTCTCCTCTGTCCTTCAAACACTTGGTCTTCAGACTCTCAGCTTTGTATCCTCAGCCCAGGGAGTCTGCTTGGCTCTTCCAGGGTTCTCCTTCTCTGTATGTTGGCCAGGAAATTTCTTAAGGCAATAATCTGGGAAAATCATAGTCTCACCTCATTTGCTTCCTGATGTTCTGTCTTCTGAAAAGTATTGCTTTATATATTTTGTCTTGTTTCTTTTTCTTTTCTTCATTTTTTAAGATGTCTCAGACAAAAAGATAAATCTGTTTCCTATTACTTTATTTTGGATTAAACATGTGATTTCTTGTACAATTCAGATTCTTATGTAGATTTTAGCTGGAGCTTAAGATTCTTCATTTCTAAGAAACTTTCAAATGACATTGAAAAAGATTACTTTGAGTAGCCAGTGTCTAAAACTATTCAATAAAAATATAATGTGAACTACATATGTAATTTAAATTTTCCAGTAATCAAATTGAAAAGTTAAGATAAAGATAACATTAATTTCAATTATATCTTTTCTTTAACCCAGTCTAACTAAAATGTTCTAATTTCAACATGTAATTAGTATAAAAATATTTATGGTACATTTTGTTTTCTTTTTATTGTACAGCCTTGAAATTTGGTTTGTATGGTAGAGTTATAGCAGTTCTAAATTCAGGACACTACATTTTCATCTGAAATACTTGGTCCATATTTAGATTTCATTAAATTCATACGGGCATACCTTGTTTTACTGTGCTTCTCTTTATGGCACACCACAGATATAATTTTTTACAAATCAAAGGGAAGACCCTTTACCAGCAAAAAGATATGACTCCTTTATATTGTGATACTCACTTTATTGTGGTGGTCTGAAACTGAACCCACAGTATCTCTGAGGTTTTCCTGTAGTTGAAAAAGCAGATCTGTGTAACCAAATTCAAAGCATACATACATTTTGAATAACTAAATCAAGGGTCAAAAATATTGTTTCTTAATATTTGCATCCCAATTGACAAAACTTTTTTAGAAGAATTGATATGACTCTTTGAAACAAAAGCATATTATTTTTAAAGCTATATCTGCTCAAATTATGTAAATCCACTAACTTATGCCAACTTAAAATTACATCAATTTCAAAAGGGCATTGTAAAAATAAAAAATCAACTCTAAATTTATTAATCCCAATAAAGTATTCTTCAAGTCTTTATTGTAGATTTTCGGGAAATTTATATAATGCATTTAACTCCAATTAAGTCCTTGGCATATTGATTCAGGTTAGAAAAATGTATAAAACTGTTATTTTTTTACTTATATGAAAAATAGAAATTTTGATGTAAATTCTCTTATTTGTCGAGGTCATAAATAAGCATTTTTTTTTTCCGTGGAGCTTCAAATTTAGCTTCTTAAGGTGCAGTGTGAAAACTGGTGAGAAACATAAATCACACTGCTCTTTGTTTTGTCTTTATTATTGACAAGCATTCTTTTTGTTTAAAGAAAATCTTGAATTGGAGTTACGTCTACAGTGAATCTTTGTAAAACTCTTCCATTACTCAGCCAAAATCATTGGTAAAGAACACGTGATCAATGAATTCACTGTCTCCACTTTCAGCAATTCTATGTATATACATAATTTATATGTACATACTGAAAAACTTGAACAATATTGATGACAACTTTTATAGACTATGCTTCTTAAACTGACTATAGATTAATATCATATAGTAGAATGAAGCTGGTTTCTTGTTTTAAAAGTCTAGTAAGTCTGGTTTTTGACCCAAACATATCTGGAATCGTCTGTCATGATAGAAGCTTTTTGTTTTCATATCTAAAATTCTCCTTTGACAGATATAAAAGATTCGAAAGTATCTGTGCTCAGTTTTTTTAGGCTGTGAATGACAAAGTATCTTCATAAATTTGGAAATTGTTTTAGACAAAATGCACCCAGATAAATATTAGGCAATGCCTCTTATATGACATGACTCATCTAAAGTTAAAGAAAACTGCTTGTGGTTTTTCAGATTTAGACTATTTACTTCATAGTATTAGAAAGATCTTCTATTCTATGGACAGCTGTTTGGTTGCTTAATTTACAATCTTTCACTTTCTGTACAATGTCTTTTTAATCTTTTCCTCATAATTTTCTAACAAAATTTTCATAACTAAATATAAATTTCCTATGCCATTTCTCTATAGAAAATGGTTTTGTTGTTGTTGTTTTTGTTCAAGAATCCAAGATGTTTTATAGCTGGCCAAAATTACAAGCTCGGATTTTGTTTAAAATTATTTTTAAAACTTCCGTGACATATTTAATTCTGATTTCAGATGACTAACTTTGTTGATTTTTTTTTTACTATTGAAAGGAAATTTAGCATCAAATTCACTGTGTCTTTGCTGAAATCATCTCTCATTAATATTGTCTGTTTTATCTCTGATTTTTTGATGCAATAAAAAGCTTTTTTATTTTGCTCTGCCACAGCAAATTGTAGTTTCTAATGACATTTTTTCGTCTAGTCCCTTTTGTCCTTTACTGTTTTGACCATACTCACTTTTATATCTGCACTCAATTTTTATATCGGTAGTAAGACTGTTCTAAATTTGAAAATTTTACTAAGTTTATTTTATAAACTAGAAAAATAATTTAATGAAATATTTTAATTATAAGTATTTTCATTTAACCACCAATTTTGATTTACATAATTATCACTATAATTTGTACTGTCTGAATAAAAATATCCAAAGGAACATATTGTAGTGTTACATCAATGTGTAGAAAAAAAATCACTTCAACTGAATCATCTTGTTAACACCAAGTAAGTAGATCAGTGATGTGTTTGGCTGTGGAGTCGCATATTACAATGCACCAACACCGTCTTAAGCGATATTGCCTTCAAAGTGAGGTGTAGGCTCCCAAAGCAATACACTTGTATTTAGTGGAAAAATTTTTTATACTGTTTCAGTTTTTAAAAAAATAACTAAAATCAATTAAAATTAGTTAAAATGTTACATTCAGTTCCTCAGTTGTACTTGCCACATTTCAAGCAGCCTTGTGTGGCCCATGGTTCTTGTATTGGACAGGAGAGGCCAGAGGCTATTTGCGTTTAAATCTAGGGACCCTGCATCCATACCTGGGTGGAGTCCCACTCTTCTTGCTCTGCAGCTGCTTCCTGCTTGTCTGGTTCCATAGCACCCACAAATTCTAGGAGTTATAGCAAAGCAAGTCTTGTATAATTAGTGGTCTCTGAAGGAGCTGATGACCATGACTCAAAGGCTGGACGACTTCCCCCAGTGTTAGGCCCCCAGGGCGAGTGTTCTGACCTCAGGGACAGTTTATGGGTTGTAGTATTGGGAAGGGCCAAGGCTCGGTCTGTAGGTCAACTGCAGCTTCCCTTCCTCTTCCCATGGGTTCCTAAACAATGACCTCTGGAGCAACCTGACCTGGGCTCAGTTGGATGGGAATTCTGTCAGCAGACGTGGCATTCCCATGGGTCTGAATCTTTTGTTTCATGATGACTGATTCTTCATTCCACTAATGTAAGTTTACACATTTGGAAAAGTTGTTTGTCCCCTTGCTTTAGTGGGTCGGACTACCTGAGTTTAAATCATAGCCCTGATATATACTATCTATGTGTGTATGTATGTATATATATTAATGTATATATATTTTAATATATATACATGTATGTATGTATATATATAATATATACTATATATATAATATAATATATATTAATATACATATTTTAATATATATATATACATACATACATACATTTATATATATATGTAAGCTATACTATATATGATCTTTTAACATCTTATAAAATGAGGATGGTAATAGTACCTATCAGAAGTATTATGAGAGTAAAAAAGATAATTTATGAAAAGTACTTAGCACAGTGGCTTCCTCTACTATTTTTGTAAATATACCACATTATTTTGACAGGTTATAATCCATTTAATTACTATTTTAAAAGCTCATCTAATCTGTAAAATACTGTTCATTACTACAACTGTGGTTCCTGCTGCTATTGGTATCACCACTACCATAAATACTTTCAAACAAACAAACACAGTCATTAGCAGAAATTAGGACAAAATTAATGGCATGATATTTGAAGATATTTAAAGTTTCCTTTCCTTGGGTTTTCTTCTAAGTTTTTAAGTTTTGAAAATGTATAAGCCTATAAAAAAGTGAGAATAGTTGAATGACTCTCCCATACTTTTTACCTAGATTTATTCACATATTTTTCCCCTCAATGAACCATTTGAACATAAGTTGCAAACACCATAAAATTTATCCCTAAATAAATAATTCAGACATTTTCTAAAAATAAGGACAGTCTCTCATAACCACAATAATATACCATCATCACACTGAATAAAATTAACATTACTCTAATAATAGTCTAATATGTAGTTCCTTTAAAATTTTTCCAGTTGTCCAAAAACGTCTTTTTTATCTCCACCCCACCCCCAGATCCAATTAGTGTTCATGCATTTCTTTTGATTTTGCTTCTTAAGTCTCTTCTAATCTAGACTAGAGCTTTTGCCATTACTTATTTTTTATGGAACTGTCCTTTTTTCAAACTCTTTACTAGTGATGTGACAGACGTCCCTCAGGCAGGGTTGGCCTCACTGGCTCCTCATGATTCAATTCAGATTGAACACTGTTGTCCAGAAGGGCTGCTGTGCACTTCTTGTTCAGTCACATCAGAGGGCAGGTGTCATTAGGTTATCCCACTTTAGGTAACTTTGAGTTTGATCACTAAGGTGCAAATCATTATGAGCTCTCTATTTTTAAAAACAATAGAAGTTATGGGTTCATATGGTAGTTTCATTGCCGCAGATTTCAAACCAGACATTCCTCCACGGAGCCTGGGGCCTGGTTCCCTTTCAGGGGATGGTACTTAGAAATCAAAATCTGGGTGCTTTGTGTGCTCTGTGCTGATGTGCGCCCTTGTTTCCAGGCTTTTTCTATGGTCAGAGCAAGGAATTAAATTTAAGAAAGAAGTCACTAGTTTACACTGCTATTCTCCCATTGAAATCCACCTTCCTCACTTTTTCCTGACTCCATATTTGTATCTTCCCCTTTTCCCACACTGAAAACCTGGGTGCCCCAGAGGACATGTAGAGTTAATCATTTGCTTCATGCGACCTGCAGTACACATAACGGTACCTGCATCAAACACCAGCAGACTACTGTATAAGGATCACAATTTCCTGCAAGTTTTTTTAGGGACTGGAAGTTACACAACTCAGGGTGTATAGTCAAAGCACCCTGGTCCATAGTTACTTGAGTTTATTTTCTGTTTTTTTTTTTTTTCTTAGAATGTTGAAGTCTTACATATTAATTTTTTAAAAACAAATATGGGGTAGTCTCTTTTGTTTATAAACACTTCAGATGTTATTTTGTTTATAAACACTTCAGATGTTACCAGGATAAATCATAGTTGAAGGCCCTGGAAAGTATTTTAGCTAACATATTTCCCCATTTTCTAATGTGGGGCAGGCTCTGTATGGATCAAACATTGGTTAGAAAGAATGAGTTTTCATTCAAACTCCTATGTGTATGATTTAGCTGACAAATCCAGCCTTTCTGAGGAGTAGCGGCTCGTGAAGAGAGCTGCTGGGAGCACCAGGTGTGCGAGCCCTCGTGTATTTACACTCGCAGCACTCGAGGAACTTCGGTGCACCTTTTTGTGCAGACATCCTCTCTCCTCTGTTTGCTGCACATCCTCCAAGATGGAGGTGATGCCATTTGTCACTGTTCCTCCAAAGCTGAGCGTGTCTTGTGAATGAATGATTTGTTCCCCAGAGTAATATTAAATGTTGCCTCTTTTATCCCGGCTGTCTCGTTTGAAGAGTGTGTGTTCTGGGATCACCTTTGTCACATTTCTTCAAATGAAAATAAATAATAGTTAATTTTTTTAGTTTCACTGGTAAATACTTCTTTTAGTTGTGGATGAAGAGTACACTTGGGAGAAATGATCGATTAAATTGTAGATAGAACTGGTGAATAATTGAGAAATTACTCTCTATGGTGGCCTATGTTAGATGCTTTGAAGACTTTAAAAAGAAGAGTATGAGAAAATAAACCCTGCTAATGAGGGAGATATGGTATAATGTTTCAAAAATACTGTAGCACAACGTATTTTATGCATGCTCCGTTACTAAGTGAACACACACGTAGGGAGTGAACAAACTCTGTGGACTTGGAAAACTTAATGAGAAATCACAGATTTGGCTGAGGGAGCAGTGGTTGCAGTTTTGGGGGTGGCAGGCTGGGGAGCCTAGCCCACCAAGGCAGGAAAGGCTAGTGAACTTGGACAATAATAAATGTTTTCGTTTGGGCTGCTTTAGCAGGATACTACAGACTGGGTATCTTAAATGACAAACACTGATTTCTCACAGTCCGAGAGGCTGGGAAGTCCAAAATCAAGGTGTTAGCACATTCAGTATCTGCTCATGACCCACCTCCAGGTTCGCTGATGGTCGTCTGCTCACGTGGTAGACAAGTCAAGGGAGCTTTCTGGGGTCTCTTTTATAAGGGCACTGATCTCATTCATGAGGGCTCCACCTTCATGACCTAATCACCTCCCAAGGACCCCACCTCCTAATGCCAACACATTGGGGGTTGGTTTCAACTTGCGAATTATGGGGGAGACACAAATACTCTGTCTATAGCAATAAACACACAGTTCATGAACACACCTGGCACTTATCTTGCAGAAGGCTTTGCTTGTACCTGTAACTGGATGATTTCTCAGGGCGGCTGAGGAATTCCATACGAGGTGGGAAACAACCCCTGTTTCAGGGTGCTGTTTCCTGTAGAGAGGTCTGGGGCTTCCTCATGATGCCTCTCTCCGCCCTTTGAGGCCACTGATGTCTGGACTGTTCACATAACAGAGATACTCTGCTGGCCCCATGCTGGGGTCTTTGTTCTGAGCCTGGAGCCCCAGTGGCCGCTTGAGCATGTCTGGAGAGCTGGCTGACAGAGGGGCCTGTGTTCTGTCCCCCTGCCCTGCCCCCGCCTCACTTGTCACGAATTAGCACCTCATGAGTGGAGAAAAGGAATTCATTTGGAGTGGAAGATGCGATTTTCATGAGGAGGGTTTCTGACACCCGGTGGCAGAGATGGCTTGAGGGCTGACAGTCCTTTATCGGCATGGGCAGCCTGTGAAGGGGACGTACAGATGTGCTCAGTATCTGGTATTTGACCCTGAATTGACCCAAGTCTCTGTCAAATCCAGTGTTAGAATGGAATCTTAAACAACAACCCAGAGAAATTTTAAAATACTGATGAAAAAAATATGAAAATGAGGGACGGATCTTGGATCGGTTTTAAAGTTAGAATTCTTTTTTCTTTTCACAAAAACTAAGCTTTCCCATTTCCTGTATTAAGAGTAAATGCCTAGATTGTTTCGCATTACCCCCCAAGCCTACACTGGGCCCCTCATTTTTAGATTACCTTGATTGAGATGCTAATAGCCAAGGTTTTTTTTGTTGTTTATTTTTATTTGTTTTTACAGAAAAGTGAAAGGAAATTTGATTTTATCCACTTAATGAATGTTTATTTGTTAGGCAGCCTGTCAATTTCTGTTAGGAATCCAGGCCAGGAAGTGAAATTGGTACAAACTTGGGTCTCCTAGAGTTGGAGGCCCACCACGGAGGCAGACGTAAAAAAAGCAGCAAGTCAACCGTGGGATGTAAGTTGGGGCTTTGTACCAGGGAAAGGAGACGCCTGGGACAGCTCCATGAGGAGGTGACATGTCCAGTGAACAGATTATCCACAGGTAGTTTGAAAGTCATGAAAGGTCAAAGGCCTGTAAGCTGTGTCAGTTTGGGGATTTATTTTCAGTGCTACCATAATAAGTTTTGAGCTGATGCCTGTTAGGGTTGCTTTGTTTATGAAATGAAATAACTTTATTGATTAGTCCTGCCACATCTGATAAACATTGATCTTCAATGAATGGTTCTGGCTTGGGTCCCCTAGGACATGTAGATATTACGGGATGGTGTCTGGTTGTGCTGTTGGCTGTGGAGTTTTTTCTTTCAATAGTTATTTTGATGGAGCATTATTCAAAGAGTAGCACCTATTCCATTCTTTATAGAAGTCTTTAGAGGCTTTAGCCTGGGACAGTTCATTGTGAAATACTTTGCTTATTACTTTTTAAGATGTCACCATGTCCTATTTGACATGACATAATTACTTAGTCTTTTATGTGCTTTTTCAGACTTACTAGAATGTCACAATCTATTAAAGAAAACTTAGAGCCTTATAGCTAAACCATTTACTTATAAGATTTCAAGTATGAAGTTAGAACATTTTTCTATAAAACATAAGTAACTATTTTATGAATATATTTGTGACAAATTATTTTCTCTCCAAATGAGGAATCATTATAGGAAATATAAATGGGGTATATTATTGGATATAAAAATGTTCTTTTTTTAATTAAAAAAAATTCTTCAGCTTCTTGAGGAAAGCTGGGGGTTACACATCCCCCATCTCCCCAAATCCAGGTAACCGAAGCAAAACAGAGACTCCGTTGACTTACATACCAGGGAAGACCAGGGGGAAGCTGGCTTCAGTGGGGACTCAAGGGCCCTCATGTTCTCTTGCAGCAGATGGGCCTGAAAGAGGGCTGGGGCAGCTCTTATAGCTTTGACCCAAAATGAAAGAGGAGACACCCGATTTCTTCTAGTGCTACTAAATAAAATTTTCTGAAAGGGATCCCTTCAACCCGGGTCACATGCCATTGCTGTGAATGGGTGAGAGGGGAACCTTGCAGGGCTTTTCCTTGCCATGAGGGGAGCGTGGGACACGGAGCTGGGGAGAGGGGCAGAATTCCCACATGTAAAAAGGGAACAGTGCATTCAGAACCACATCACATTTGCCGGGAGGGCCTGCCGTCGTGAGGGTGGCCTATGTTTGGGCTGATGCAGGGCCGGGTACGGAGAAGAGGAACAAGCAACACGAGCGGTATCTACTACTAGTTTCCTTCCTCCTTCTGAAAATAGTCAGGTGAGCCTTGAAGTTATGCGCCGAAGTACCGTGCTTCTCAAACTTGGTTTCATTTAAGTACCTAAATCCCCCAGAAGAATGGACTCATGATTGGGGATAAGGGTGGCGGAAAAAAACAGTCAAAGATGGTGTCACATAAATAACGTAAATAATACCATTTCTTCACTGCTTTAGGAGTGATGGGAGGGGATTCACTGGGAGGAAGGGGAGGTTATGTGTGCCCAGAATTCTTCTTGTGACATTTCCAGGCTCCTGTTAGTAGAAAGATGTTGCAAGTGTGTCTTCTTGGTGAGCGGGCGTCCCTCGGGTCACGTTGGAGGTTAGTGTGTTTTAGGGGAAATACTTATCAACGGGCTTTCTCAGTGAAGAACGTGACTGGTGATCTTTGATCTACCATGAATTCCATCATACTTACACGAAGTTAGAGTCTCAGCGGTCCCCTGAGCGCCTTCCTCACCTAGCTCTCAAGCTGCATTTTTATTTTAGAGCTTTTGTCTTATGCCAGAAACAGCCTGTCTTGGCAAAATATCTGCTAAAAAAGCCTGCATGTGGAGCTGCTCTTTATTTTAGGTGAACAAATCACTTCATCTGTGTTTTTACTCTTTATTGTGACATTCTTTTTCTTTTCAAAGAAAAATGTTGATTCCTCCCTGAGTCTGGAAACGCTGCTCCCTCTGTTTTTCGTCGGTAAGCCAGAGCCCATTAGTGGAGAGAAAGCCTATAAAGTAACTTTCCAGTTGCTCAGGAATCTGCCCAAAGGGAGGGTTGAGAACCCCAACTGCTGTTCAGTGTGTTGGGTTTGTTTTCTTCAGAGCTTACAAGTTCCCTGTTGTACCCAGAGGAAGTCACCGGTATCTTGCAGAAGCGACGTGGGTGCTCTCAGGCGAGCCGCGGCCCGGGTCTGAGCCGCCTTTCCCTGTCTTACCTGAAGATTCGGCTCCAGCTGGCTTCACGGGCAATGCCCACCACTCCCACCTGCTCTCGCTGAAAAATTCGGTAAATCTTGCTGAGAAAAATCTTCTTTGTCAGCCTGGTGTCGACACATCCTGAGCTGTCATTAAAAATATGGCGACTGAGCAGCAGTTGTTCAATTATTAAAATTCATTCTTTCATTCAGCTATGAGACAAAGGAAAGCACGGAGTTAAATCCAGCCTGTCGACCAGTTGTTCAGATCTACCTTCTGAGCGCATTAAAACACATAGTTGTACAGTGTCATTTGATGAGGGTGCTTTATCCGCCAGGCTGTCTCCTGTTTGCTTAAACAGGTGCCACCACATTGGGCCCAGAGCCTCATCACCTTGTCGCCTGTCGTAGCAGTGTGTCTGTCCATTTTGATTCTGAAATGGAACTTGAAGAAAATTTCAAGCGATTTGTATGAATGTGCTTCCCAGGGTCTATACCTAGCCTCCTAGTTTTAAATACGAAATACAGGATTTATTTCCTTTCGAAATTTGCCCCTTTTTGGGGGGTGAGGTGATTCACACAGGAGGGTTTCCTCAGGGGAGACATCAAGGTTATTCACCCTCTGAAATGACAAATGAATATTTTAGAGAAGCGGATAGTGCATTCTGTGCGATTTAGGTGGGCTGCTCTGCCTGTGGCTGCTGCAGGCCTGGCTTTTGCAGTGCTGCATCTTCATTGCTAGCCTGTCTTCACTGTTATGTGAAGACAGGGGCCTTCTCTTGACCTTTAGCACAAATGGTCCTCTTAGCCCCTGGAGCCCTGATTCCTTAGCTTCCTTGATATCTGTCTCCAGAAACACCACAGGTCATGTGGCATATGCAGAATAGGGAAGAGCCCCCCTCTGCAGATGCCTCAGGCCCCTCCCCCTCTAGCCATCTTTCCTTCTGAATCCACAGTTATTTCAAAACACCCGGTTTTCTTATAGTTCTATCCCGAAGGTTATATTGGTTCATACTGTTTAGCCCACAGATCCCAAATGCTCTAGTTTTCCTTTTCCCCTTTGGTTATACTGAGAAAGCACTACATTGTATTTGGGGAAACGAGGTATCCGTAACTATATTGACCATAACCGCAATAGTAACTGTATTAATATTTCTTACTCCCATCCTTGTTGATGCAGGTATATGCCTTCTTACTGGGTGCAGTGGTCACCCGTCATGGTTCTCAGGGGTCTGTCTGTGGGTTGGGGGTAGATGGCTGTCTTTCAGGAACCTCACTGGACTCCTTGGCCCATCATAGCCTTTAGATGCTGGAATTGTAATTACATAATATCTGTATCAATATCTATATCTATATATCTATATCTATCTATATCTATATCTATATCTATATCTATATCTATATCTATATCTATATCTATATCTAATCTATCTCAGTCTGTGGCTTCAGGCAAAACATTCCATCTCTTAAACTTGCCTCTAAAATGGGGAAAATATTTAATGATAAATAAAGATTTGGTTAACATTGGTGATGAACTTGCACAGGCCAAGCACATATATTTTCATATTTGTTTTAGTGACAGCTACTGGTATTCTGGCTTTTCTCACATTTGAAGGCATCATATTTAAGGAGAATGCTTTGAGGACTGTCTCTGCAGAGGGAGAAAGGTCTGGAATTCACAGGTGTGTTGTGTTTGTGCAGTCGTGATGAAGTGGTTTGGTTTTAGATTGTAGTAAGATCTAGAATGACACACTCCTTTCATTTTTCTTTTCTTGTTTTTCTTTTCTTTCTTTCTTTCTTTTTTTTTTATATGCTGCCACATGACACAATTCCCGCCTGGTCCCAGGCCTCTCTTTTTCCTTCTCCAAATATCTCCCAGAAAATACCGCCCTTTTACTAAGAAATACCGCCCTTTTACTAAGAATGTTTTTATTTGGAGAACCAGCCAGTGAGAATGTATTCGGTGACGTCTTCACAAATGAAGTCGTCTTTGCTATGTACCTGTGTGCTGGAGGGGAGGAGAATCTCTAGACTGTTTTGTTTCTTTCCTTCTTCTTCCCTTCCTGCCTCTTCTTCTCCCACACTCCCAATAAATACACGAAAGTCCTGTGTGGACTCTGGAACTGCCTCACCTGATTTGAATCCAGGCTTGGCCCTCACACCTGGACAAGTTGCTTTACGTTCTGTGTCTCAGTTTCCTGATCTGCGAAATGGGGATGAGCACCGTTCCTACCTCAGGAAATTATTATAAATTTTAAATGAGTCAACACATGGAAAACACTTAGAGTGCCTGGCACCACGTCAGTATTAGTGACCATTAAACCAAAATCGGATGGGTCATTTTATCCTGAAGTAACTGTTAAGAAAAAGGATTTTAGAATATTTTAGAATGCTGTATTCTGAACTATTACTTTTTCTGTATTTTCATAGTAAAAACTTTCTAGTCACAATTTTTTGGGGAAAGGCTCAGCTTTAATTAGAGAAAATATTCTATGCAGCTTCCCCCAAGTTTTAGAGAAAGTAGAAAGTTATTCTGTTCTGTATGAGGCAGGAGCAAGAATAACTAACCTCCTGAACAGTGTGTATGCCAAGCATTGTGATGCATGCTTGACACTGAAAGCTGTAAAAGTCTCATGAGTATGTTCCCATACCCATTTTACCGGGGAGTAAAAAGGTGTGGAGAGGTGAGGAAACTTGCCCAAGTTTAGGAAGTGGCTGGACTCAGTCTGTCCAATTCTTGAGCCAACCTGGGCCACCTGCGTCTGGGGCGGGGATGCTCTGCCTCCCTTGTGGCTACACAGTTGCTGAACAGAGCAGGGGAGAGTTAGTCAGTTTATCATCATCTTAATCATGGCATCTGTTAGGGTCAATATTTTAGTAATGCATTTCCTTTCAAAGGCAGTTTTAATGTTGACTAATGTCTGCTTCTAAGTCAGCTGGCCAAAAATAAGGAGTAAATTCATGATTTCTTGTTTTCTATGGTCTGATTCAGCTTTCCTGCACAACACTTCCTTGTATAGCCATAAAACCACCAAGGTTCTTCACTGAGCTTGACAGTAGCTTACCTGAGTAAGCGAGAACAGGGAGTGCCCTGGTCCTTGAATTTCTAGCTGCTCTCTAATTCCATTCCAGGAGGGACCATCAGAGAGGCCTCATCTGATTCGCTTGGCATGAGTCTCAAGTATGTGAGAGGGTGACTTTGAACTTCTTGTTGTTCTTAGATCATGATGGTGAAATAATTCAAGTTTCTATAGTAGAGCATGGCAGGTAGTTCACATCTTAGTTCTTCAGCCTCTGATGGTCGTGGGAGCTGAGGCTTTGTCATCCTTCCTGGAAGTAACTGTTAGTCACATGTTAATCCTGTGCCACACATTTACAGCCATTTGAGTAAAGCAAATTTGACAGCAACACTGAGTCAATAATCTCAGTCTTGACTTTCAGGACAGAACTAGTAAACAAACTAAATCATATATTGTTTATTATTTATTATTTTTAAAAGTCCCTAATAAGTAAATCTTTAAAAAATTATTTATTATCCCACATATTTTAAGTTGTTCGTTATTCTTTAGACTCCTAATATTGTTACAGATTTGGCAGGTAAAAGAAAAAATATCTTTCTACTATAGAATGTTGCAATTTTATTTAATGGGAAAAAATATTTTTTTGCTATTCATATTCTTCTGGAAGAAAATGTTCCACTGAATAATTGATGCTTCTAAAAGGAAGTCTTGTGTTTTTATGATAGCATAATAGCTTCATTATCTAAGTAAATGTTAGACATTCCTGAATATTAACTATTTTCATGTGATAAATATTTTGAATATAGAAAAACTCAGCCCACCCGATGGTCCTCAGGTGAAATTCAGATCGTGATTTATATAGAACCAGAGATAATTGCAGATGGTAGAACTATTAGCAATATGCAAATCATCAACTCTTAAGAACTTTATGAAGGTCTGTCCATGGTTTTGGTTAACTAAAATAAGATTTAAAGCTGAAACTTATTATGTTATTTGGGATGGTGAACATATTATTATATTTTCACACTTTTTAAAAGAATTGAAACAAATATAGTCATGATTGTATAACCTTTGTTTTGATTTTGTATAAAATAAAATATTAATTGCATTGTTTTTCATGACAGACTCAAAATAAAAGCACAGTGTCCCCTAGATTTTCATATCCGGATCTGAAGTTCCTGCTTCTAAAATGTATGGTTGGCTTGAAATGATGTAAATACCCTCATATTATTGACTTATACTTTAAAAAAAATTCTGAAGATTCCATAGCAGCTTCTTGTTATCTGAGAATAATTAGAACCAGAAAAAGTCCATTTAAAGTGAATGCACCTAAGTGGGAGCCAAAATTTCACAACATAATGAAAAAAAGCTTTGGGACTTTATCTTACCCCCCAAAAAACACAAAAAATTATGAAAATAAATTTATTTTAGTTTACATTTAATGAAATTTAAAGCATCATTTTGACCATAGCTCTCTTAGAATGTGCAATGCAAAAATCAAATTTTGATTGTTTTGAGAGGAGTAAATTTTGGGACAAAATTGTTGGACAGTACGCTGTGGTGCTTTTAAAGTCATGTTTGACATTGCATCATATCTTCAAGATGTCCAATTTTATAAAAATATTTGAGGTCGTAATCATTTTTCTCTGGGACTTTTAGATTCTTTAATATTAAACTCCTTCCATGTTGAAATTTTCATCTTGCCACCAATTTAAAATGTTTCTATTTAATGATTGTTTAGTCACCATTTGTCATTGTTTTAGCTGTTATTGGGCATGTTTTCTAATGTCACTTTGATTAACCTCATGAAATTCTGAATTTGGGGGGAAAGATTTGCGATTTTAGTTTGCAGTGGATATCTGTCATTATGTGGGAGGTGCAAGACGCTGATAGGCAGGCTTGGGCGTTCACGCTGATTGTGAGCAAGGACTGAGTCTTGGGTGGGGAGTCAGGTCATAAAATGGCTGGTTGGTAGGAAATGTGCAGTGTTTTGAAGGCATGTGTCTCTGGAAAAGCTCCTATTGAAAAAGGGCTTTGCATAATGACTTCTCATGAAACAAGGACCTCTGATTTATTTGCATGTGTCCCCTGCAGTCTGCTTTGTAGAGGACAGATTCATGAGTGGGGAGATCCCCGTGCTTGTCTCCATTCTGCCAGCGAGGAGTTGTATGATTGCAGACAAGCCGCTTAATGTCTTTTGGTATAAATTCACTAATCTGTGAAATGAAAAGGTCGAGCTAAAGTCCCTTTTAGTCACAGCATTCTGGGACTGATATTTTAAGCCTGGCAAGAGCTTTATCACTCTGTTTTCATAGACTGCTATAAGTTAATAGTCACTGGACAACTCCTTTTAGTTTTTTCGCACTGTGTGTATGTGTGTGTGTGTGTGTGTGTGTGTGTGTGTATCCATATGTAATCGTACTCCTGGTAAAGTTGTAATCAGCACTTTAGAACAATTTTACATTCTGCTTTTTTTAATAATGTTATTTCTTGTAAGTCTTTTCTTACGTACTGTAATCTAAATAGCGTTCTCTTTTTCACATGTATCTGTTCTAATAGCTGCTTATTAGTCTATTGAGTAAATGCGTGTACACATGTGTGTGTGTGTGTGTATATACATATACATATACACGTACATATACATGTACATATACACATACACACACATACACGAACACACACACCAATATATCCTGGCAATTGAACATCTCTGTACTTCAGAGTTTTGGGGAATTTGGGGGCCATGTTACCAATGACATCTCTTTAGGTAGACAATTTTGTCAAAAGAGCTTCTCACGCATGTAGCACAGTTCTGTGTGCCTTTCAGTAGCTAAGGGCCTTTTGCTGCTGCTATAAACAGGAAGAAACAAACTAAGGCAAAGCATCTGGCTGAGTGGGGCAGGGGGAGGGACAAGGAAAACTGGAAGAACATTGTGTTTTGCTGCTGCCCAGCAGGGCAAAGAGGTCCTGGGGAGCCTGGTGTTAAATAACAAGGGAAGCAGGGAAGGACTCAGAAAACCCATGCTCTGGATGGCATCTTCAGGTGCCTGCTGACCCTGCCACACTATACCTAGTATCGGATCACCTGGGAAGGTTGGTAGCCTTTGGCTCCTGATGTTGCGCTCAGCTGGTCCAGAGAACAAAGCCAGAAGGGAAACAATCTCAAGGAGCAGATGTGTTCACAGCAGGAAAGCATCCACAGACTGAGTTCGCTAATCCAACATTATTAAAAATTGCAGCACTTTTCATTTTAGTTCAAGATCTTGGAGATTTTCAATGCATCCTCGGGGAATAATAGCTTGTTCATCCATTATAATTGGATTTGCTACCTCTTATCAAGATAAAGGAAGCATACTTGGCACTTCTCCCTTCCTACTTGTAATACGTAATTTGGTCTGTGTGTATTTTTGTACCCTCTGCATATGTGGGTGAACTGTTTGCAATGCTTGTTTGACATAACTTGCCACAATTTCTTGCCTTTATTGGGCAAGAAAGAGAACTATGTGTTGATGAAATCCAGGGTAATCTGCTTGTTTACTGTAGCTAATGGCAAATGTTTTAATTTAAATCTCGTTAAAATAGGTATGATCAAGGCAATTTTAGTCATGATTTATACTGCCAACTAGAAGAAAACTGGAGAATTATAGAGATAGCATGTTAATTTCAAATTTCACTCTACTAGGTCATATGGGAGTGAGGGATCTTGACAAAGTAGGATGAGGTCCAGTATTTTCAGAGATCTACTTAAGCCCAAACTAATTTGGTCCATCTCACATAAGTACATGTTCCTCAGCTTTGGAAGTTACATCCTATAATTTTTAACCTTTTTTATTTTTCCTTCCAGACATCAGCTACATCGAAGACTGGT
This sequence comes from Macroglossus sobrinus, assembly GCA_004027375.1. NCBI lineage: Eukaryota > Metazoa > Chordata > Mammalia > Chiroptera > Pteropodidae > Macroglossus > Macroglossus sobrinus. The sequence continues at coordinate 53,330 of PVKZ01004836.1, forward strand.
TGTTTTCCAAAACTAGAGGAGAAGCCCATGAAGGGATGGTGACTTCTTTCTGAATTCGAGTAACAGAATAAAAGGTAATTAATTACTGATGGTTCCAGAATGTGTTTGCAATACTGTTGTGGAGGCCAGCTGCAGTAGTAGCAAACAAAAAAATGAGAGTTTGGATGTTTTCACAAAGAAAAATAACTGATACCATTCTGATTTAGTTATGTGATTTTCTATAAACGAAACTTAGCATACTCTTCTTAAGTAAGCTTTCCCAGGTAGGTATATCCAAGGATTAAGCTGTGACTCAGCTAAGCAGTTTACTCCTTTTTCTAAGAACGTCTCCCATGCCTGTTCTGTGTGACATCCCATGTTTAGAGAGAAAAATGTGAGAATCTAAGACATAAGTCATGGACAGACATTTAAAGTATAAGGACTCATTTTAATCACACATGTATTTGGTAAAACTTAACCACAGCTGCCTTCTCCCCTTTCCTGGTCCCAGCTCACTGAAGCCTGTGACAACTGATGGCCTCACTGTGACCACTTCTTTCTTTGGCTGGGCTCTCGGACCAGTTCCTCTCCCCCAGCCACCTAATCCTAAAGTTGGATATCCTCTCCGGGTCGGAATTTTTTACCTGATGCCCTCAGCTCTCCTCTTTTCCAGAACTCTAAGCCAGAAGCTCAGGTCTCAGCTCATTTAGTATTTCCCAAAAGATCATCTTTCTAAAATCTGTTCACAGTATTTTGTTCGTAGAGACAACCGCCATCCCTGCTCACCAGTTCTCTAAGTACCAATTTATTTTCCCCTCTTCTTCAAGTGCTCTGCCTAATGATTGGATTTAGTTAAAAAAAAAAAACATAATTAAATTCATACTGATCTACATTTTTAGCCATGTCAGTCCGAGGGTCAATGGATGGAAGATACAAAGACACATCTGGAGAAAACTTGAATCCTCTGACTGTCTAATGAATAGGTTGCTTTGCCTGGAGGAAGATCTCCCTTGATGGAGATCTCTCTATAGAAACTGCACACTTGCCTGACAAGCATGTTGCAGAAGAGGAGCTGGCTGAACTGGAAAGAAGGTTTTCTAGGTCTGTTCCAACCAAAAGGAATTCTACAATTTCTTAATCGATGGCCCAAAGGTTTTTGATGTATGTTTTGTTCGTTTGTTTGCTTTTCCCATACTTTTAAAAAAGTAAGCAAAGATATTCAATTAGATTCTTGTACTTGTAATTTCTGGTGCATCTATCATGCTCTGGGGGTGACTTTCTCAAAACTCTTATTGCCAAGTGTGTTTACTGAATGGCTCTCTTTTAGCCCTCATGACCTTGGAGGGCTGTCTGGAGATAGAGTGATTTCATGGATGTACTTTTGTGGAGATGTAGTACTCAAACGATGCTTCAGAAGTGTGTGCGTGATTTGCTTGGTTGGGAAGGAGATTACCATGAGTTGATTATAAACCTGGCTGTTAGGATCTTAACATGTCGAACCCCACCTGCTCTGCCACCCTTGAACCCCTAGTATTTGCCTCCCATGGCCAAGCCTCCCCTATTTACAATTCCTTCAGGATGGCAGACATGAGATAAAGCGCCATGTCGTTTTTGAAAATGTCTAAATATCCCATGACCATCCCTGGAGGTCATATTCACTTGAGACTATAAAGTTTTAGGGCTCCATTTCCTCATTATTCATCCTTTTTCCAGAAGGAAATATTTCCTCCTTCTTCCTTCTAAATGGGGCATTGCTTCGTCCTTACCTCTTGTCCTTGGTTTGGTTCCTTTTATTGACAATGTGCAGAGACAGTGTCTCCTCACTTATCACTCAAATATTAGTTCCATGAGGCAAAGAATTTCTTTCTGTTTTGTTTGCTACTTTATGCTGAGCACCCAAAACAGTGTTTGGTGCATAGTAGGTGTTCAGTGAACATTTACTTAAAGGGTAATAAATGTATCTCTCTAAATAAACCAAAAGTTCTCTGGGGACAAGACCAGTCCCTTTGACCATGAATTTCTCACTGGACTGATGCAGCAACTGCTGTCTTCACTGACTACCGGTCTGTGGGGTGTAATGACACACACTGTCCCTCTCCCAGAAGGGCTGAGGAGGTGGTGTGCTGTACCATACTGTATGGGTGAGCATAGGCTAAGCTGTGCCTATCTGCTACTTAAAGCATAGAAGATTCTTTTCAAGATGCTTACTAATGAGATGCGCAAGGGATGCAAAAGCCAAGAGGCAGCATCCTGTCCATGTAGGACTTTTTAACTTTCTGTGTTCACCAGCCCCACCCAGGAAACCTTTCTGATGCCTTGCAGCTGGGTGGGGTGGAGGTGGGGTGGCAGGAAGGGCGTGTGCTGATGTCACAATGAGTCTTCCCTTCTGGTCAGGTCTGGGAGGAAGTATGTGGTAAGTCACGTGAGGCAGAATGTTTGTCCCTGATAGGGGTTAAAGTGGCTCTTTGGTTTCCTTTCTAAGCCTGTTCTTAAAGCCTGCCTCTGTTTAAATAAATGAATGAGCACAGAGAGAAGGAGCTTCATTGAATATGCATAATTGGATATGTAGCAGATCCAAAGTCTGGCTGATGGAAGAATCAAATCTAATTCTGATGATCTAATCATATCTTTGAATAGATGCCCTGAGGGTAAGTTTTGGGTTTTTGGCTTCCCATCCCAGGTGAAGGCAAGGAGGCAGATTTTTCCAGAACCTCTATGCTTAAATGAGTTTATCTGGAAAATAAATTTTAGGTACAAGGACTTTAAGACACAATAATAGCTGTTTTTTCATCAGCTGGTGAATAATTTTGAGACAGTCTTGAGATGTTAATTCAATGAAACCATGGACTTATGTTTCTTGTTTCTCTCTCAGACACAAATGCATGTGCACACACACACACACACACACACATACACACATACACACACACACCATTCTGACATTGGAAATTATTGTGCCTTTGCATGGCAGGCCTTGTGCTGTAGTAGCTGGAGTTCTCTTCCTCACAAAGTATTTGTGAAGCTCTCATTCTGTACCACATAGTTGCTGCCAACTTGCCTTCCCTGCTCTCCTACGCATGCCCTGAGTCTCACTTTCCAGCCCTGCCATGCTCTTCTGCTCCACCAGAGTTCCGTTCTCCCTGAGACGTCACTTTCCCAGAGTGCTAGACAAAATCCTGCTCCCCGCTGCGATGCCAATTACAAATGCCAGACCCTTGCAAAATCTTTCCTGCCCCCTCCTTCACGGGAAACTCCTCTTATTTCAGGCCTGCAGCTCCCTGTGCTTCTCTTGTGCTCTTCCCCTTCTGCTCCCCGTGACAGCTCTAGTGAGGCAAGCCCAGCAGGTAATACCCAGCACGTTGGGTACCTCATCTGCAACCACTGTCTCCCTCCCAACACCTCGCCTTGCCATTCTTGATCTGGCACTGAACACTACCACTCTCCTTAAATGCATGGTGCACTTGTTATAGCCAAAATCTTTGGCTGTGGCCTCAGGCCTGACGTCTCAGCCTGGCACAGAGGGCCCTTCTGATGCCAGCTTCCATCCCCCGCCCCATTGTACCATGTTCTATTCGTGCAAGATATGATCAGCTTTCTGAAAATACCAGGCTGTCTCAACCTTGTGGCCTTGCACAGGTTGTTCCTACTAACTGGAATACCTTTCCCCATCCCTCCCAAGGGGCTAAACGTGACTGATCAGTAATGAGGTCAGTCAGGTGCCTCCTCAAAGAAGCCAGAGGGGTTGGTGTACCTGTTGGGGAGGGGGCTTCGGGGCCCCCCTGGACACTACTCGCATTAGAGCATGCCCCAGACTGTGTGCTTTAGATGCTGCCCTCCAGCTGAGTGGCCTGCGCTAAAGGCAGGACTGGGTACCTGGCCTCTATCATTGCACCTAACACGTAGGTGTTTAAAAACTGTCTGGCTTTCTGATATCTATCCTTAAACCTACCAACCTTATTCAATACTTTTATTTAGGTTGTTGTTTTTCTAACAATATTTAATAAAGGAATCCCATCTTTAAAAAAAAAAACGGATTCAGTGGCTTTATTCACTGCTTCTGTTCTCATAAGGATCTGCCATTTGCATTTACCACCACAGGAGAGAATTTAGTAAAAGTTAATGGAACAAGATAATTCCTCCATTGCCTAAAAGCAGCTATCAATGTAGGTATTTTTAATTTTATAAGTGGGCTGCTGTAAGAAAACCCTGCCAGGAGATGGTCATGTATTCAATTTCAATCGGCTCATGCTCCCCTCATCTTAAAACATGAGAAGAGAATCACAGGAGAAACAAAAGGACAAGGAGGGACAAGGAGGTATTCCAATAGTCACCCAACTCTCGAAGCTTCTATTGTGCTTAGTCATTTGGACAGAACTTCTCCACACTGCAGGTTAGTTTGCCAGGTTGTGCTGGACTGAACTCCTCCAGGAAACAGTCTGTGAACTTCCCTCGGATGTGTAACTGTCACGTGCAGGCTTCAGGAAGATTCCAGTCCTGTGGTCTTCCAGGTGGGCTCCGCCTTCACTGCAGGGATCTGTCCTAGACCCATGGCTTTCTGGTGACGTTAGCCCATTTGTCACAAGCCTTTCTCCACCCCTAGACTGAGGGGGCCTTGGCCGGATGGTGTTCTTGCTTGCATTAGAGTTAGAGTTCTCTGGGTTGAAGGTAGAGTATTAAGATGTAATGAATGCAGAGAAGAGCATCAAGTATGCATGGTGGAGTTTACCTGGGAGGGCAAACGACAGCACTCACGTGGGAGAGGCAGTCTCTCCCTCTCTTTCCTCAGGGAATTTGGGAGATTAACACTAAGCAGCCAATGAAACTGTGTCCCAGGTGTCACTTTTAGTGGCGCTAATGGCATTTGGGGCTGGGCAAAGCTTGATTCTCCTGACAGAAATTTTTCTTTGGCTTGGGGACATTGCAGTGCATGCCCAACAAAAGAAAAATGGAAATGTCCCAGCAGTTTTCACCTCTCGTGCCTAGAAGCATCACTTGAAGGTGGAAAGTGAACACGTCTTTCCTCATCTGTATTCCCAGGCCAGGGGGGCAGCTGAGCTGAGAGGGAAAGAGGGAGAATTCATGGAAGAGGACATTGGGTGCTTGGGACAGTCACATCGAGAGGGGGTCAATACAATTCAGTCTCTTTCCTTAATGTAATATTTTTTTAATTTGAAATTTTGAAAATGATCGCGATTAAACAGCAGTTGTTCAGCACCCAGTATATCGAGCTATTTTATAAACCTTTGTTTTGAAATGTGTCTAAGGTACGTGAACTCTCTCTGGTGCACAGATGGGTTCTGATGATGACCTGGGAAGAACTCTTGTCCGAGTGACTAGGGCTGATTCTCAATAGATGCTTCCAGTACCGGGGGTCATGGCTGTGTGCCAAAAGGAAAACAGAAGTGGAAAATCTGCTCCATGCAGCCAAACGGGCGTTAAATCCCAGGCTCATGCCAGCTGAAAAGGAGCCCTACGTGTGGCCAAATGCTGTTGTCAAAAACAGAAGAGCTGGCTCTCGTTCCCCCAAACCAGAACCCAGTGCAGGGTTCCAAGAGCCAGCTGCTCCGGCCCCCTAAGGTGATGTCGCAGGGTCCAGAGTGACCTCCTTTGCCCCACAAACCTTTCCACTTACCTCCGACGAACAGAAATCTCCACGAAACTCTGCGCATAGTCCCAGAGCGTGTCTTGTCTTACTATGATGGCCAAAGGCTGCTTAGTTTTTGCTTAGCCGACTAGTATTTACTAAGTATCTGTGTCTGGCAAGTTAAATAGGCTTGGTTCTCAAGGAGTTTATATCACACACACACGGGAACACACCCACACCTGTTCATTGAACTTTAAAAACAGAATAGTGAAAGAACACATGTAGTCTGAGCTAACACAGCCATGGGATATAGATGAATATGTCTTTACTGCAATTTACAAGTCTTTGTGCAAAATGGGCAATGGAGGTTTATCCCTCGGAATAAAAAGGTGGAGGAAAGGGCATGGTTTTCCTTTTATTTGGAGAAGGGCAGGAGGAAAATTATTAGTTTTATTTTTAGAAGAGCTGAGGGCATAAATAGAACCTGGTTTAATGAATAGGAAATGGCCACTTCCTCCAGGGGACGGGGAGGGAAACCCAGGTGGTGTGGTTCTGTGAGGCGCGGGGACTGCGTGGGCAGGAGGAACATTTTAGCAAGTGGGACGCTGGCGTCTAGGAGTCACGGATTTCATACTTGACCTTGGCTCGTTGACCTGATGGCTACAAAGGTACGTGCAGTAGGAAAGATTGTGGCTCCCAAAGAATCATGGTTCGCATCCTAATCTCCAGAAGCTGTGAGAGCGTTAGGTTACCTGGAAAACAGGAATTGCTACTCAGCCGACCTTGAGATGGGGAGAGGACCCTGGATGATCCAGGTGGGTCCAATGGAATCACAAGTGTCCTCTGTGAGGGAGGGAGACAGGAGAGGCAGTGTCGGAGGCTGTGTGATCAAGTCTCGACATCTTTGTTGCTTTGAAGATGGAAGAAGGGGCCACAAACCAAGGAATGTAGGGGACCTCTTGAAGCTGGAAAAGAGAAGGAAATGCATTTTTTCCTAGAGCCCGCAGAAAGAACCAGCCTGCCAACACCTTGACTTTCAGCCCAGTGAGACTCATTTCAGACTTCCAGCCTTGAGAACTCTAAGATAATAAATTTGTGTTGTTTAAGCCACCACGAGTGTAGTAATTTGTTATAGCAGCAATAGTAAATAATCCAATATGGAAAAAAGCTGTCTTTGTTTTAGAAATATGAGAACCTCTTAGTTATTTATAGTCTATAGTATAATGGAAAACTTATGGAATATAAATAACTCAAAGAAGAATCTTGTCAAAATTAAGTCTAAGATCCGTGTAAGCTCATTTATTTCCCTAGAGTGAGGGCAGAATCTTTATTTTTTCACTTTTATATCGTCACTGCCTAGTTCCATGCCTGACTCTTTCATTTCTAAATGAACGAATCTCTTTTAACTAAATCCATGAAAAACCAAAACAATTATCTTTTCAAGTGTTTATTTTAGAGTGCATCACTATTATTAGACATCTGAAATTCAGGCACTTGTTATAGACAAAGAACATCACACTTTATATTGTTATTCAAAGATGAGAGGTTTGGTTACAGAAAAATTTTTTTAAGTTGTTGGGTTTAAACAAGAGTCTTTAATGCGTCCTTGGGTTCTAGGAATTTCTTTGTACCTATACATGGTTGGAATGCTCACTTGCCCTTTGCCTGTTCAATAAAACTTCTGTAATATAGGGCAAGTTGTAACCTTAAATCGGTGACCGAAAAGAAAGAAGTGCTCATTTTTTGTTAAACTTGGTTTGGGAAGGCTAGTATTATTTATTAATATTAATAATATTAGTAATGATCTTTGCATGGCAACTTTGAGAATTAAGAATATTTCTAGTGTTGATTTGTTATTTCTTCATGTGCTCGTTCTCTGAAAAAATCTTTACTAGGATCTTGCTATGTGCCATGCCCTGGGGAAACAAAGGGAGATAAGATATGGCACTTTCAGAAGAATCCACATTCTAGATGGGAAAAATGGTGCATGGATAGATAATGAGAATATGGACTAGCCAGTGGTAAAATAAACTGTGGTGCCAAGAGGAGAAAATTTCTAACTCTACCGGGAAAATACAACAGAGAAGACGAGATATTTATACCAGGTACCAAAGGACCAGGAGGAGCTTGGCAAGTAGAAGAATGGGACATATATTTATTGCCTACTGAATCTCAGGCACTGTGCTGGGCACTTTTGCATATAGTTTTGTCATTTAATTTTGACCTTGAGTAAAATGACGTGCTAGTTAAGTAACTTTGCAAAACCACACAGAGTGGAATTTACATTCTTAGCAGTCATCGTTTCAAAGCAGAGGTGGGCAAACTTTCAGGAAATGATCAGAGAGTAAATATGTTAGGCTCTGTGGGCCCTATGGGCTCTGTCACGACTATTCAGCTCTGCCACTGTAGTGTGAAAGTAGCTGTAGATAATACAGAAATGAATGAGCATGGCTGTGTTCCAATAAAACTTTATTGACAAAATAGGCAGTGGACCAGATCTGGTTTTTGGGCTGCAGTTGGATGACTCCTGTCCTAGAGTGGCAATTATAATTTCCATTTTGTTTTGGAATATTTCTAGAGAGGGAGTTTGTAAGTTTTATTTGCTTCTCAAGTGGTTCAATGACAGTTTCAGAATGGGTTATAAAATCTCTCCAAGAAATGATGGCAGACCAGATTAATAATGGAGATTCAGACTGACCTAGTTTTCTAACATTTCACATCGTTGTGATTAATATTTAACAGATCTCTGGGAATCCAGAGAGAATACATCTTTAGGTCATTATGGATAAGTTCAAAAAGAAAAACCACACTAATTCAGTCTTGGTAGAGGATTTGGCATTGTGTGGGTACGTTTGTGGTTTAACTCTACGTTTTAAAAAAAAATAGACATAGAAAAAATTTGTCTGAAAAATTTGGGAAGAAATAAGGTAAAGATCTGAATGGATGACCTGGGAGAAGCTGCTGTCTCCTGGAAGAGCAGAAACATCTGGTTAGTGCTCTGTGAAAGGAAGTCCTACAACCAGATTAAAAGGCAGAGTACATCTTGACATCTTAAAGCAACAAGCCAGAAAAATCTCTCTAATAGTTGATACTGTGGGAAAAGTCACTAAATTCAGAGATTTGAGTAAGAAATTCTTTAGAGCAAAACAGTGAATTTTCTTGGGAACAAATCTTTCCAAGAGTATATCTTAAGATATAGTGTGATAAGAAAACACCCAGAAAACTATTAAAGGGTTTCAGAAATGCTCCCAAAAGGAAACATTGGGAAACCGTTTAGGTCACCTGTCCCAGCCCTATGTGACCAAAAGTTTTTTTTTTCTCTCTGCTAATGATGGGAGCTGGATGAGAACGGTTACTTTGGGGAGCGAATCTCTTTAGAAAAATGAAAAGCAGACTAAGTTAAGATGACGGTTCTAAGTTTGGATGGTTCCAACTGGACTGAAACATTTTTCTCACCGAAAGGAATAGATTAAAAGTGATGTGTGCGCCTGTTGTCCCTGGATGTCCCTGTGCTTGGCATCCCATAGTGTTTTGATCCGGTTCCCCATTAGGCTCTGTGCTGTTGCTCTTAGGGTTGAATTGGGGAGAAATGTGGGAGTGGAAACATGGAAAATGTGGGAGTTGATATCTTCCTGGAAGACACTGTGCATGTTAACAGGCTACAGTTATTCCAATCAAAACAATTTAAATTTTTTCTTGTGTTTTGGATCCTGGGCATAAATCTTGTCTTGGTTAAAACAGATGTGATTGGGGGATGTGCACGAATTGCCATCACGTGGAAGCTGAGCTTTGCTGGTTCTCCTGCTACTGTGTCTTACTCTGATTAGCAGGCTTCAGACTGGATCACATTGTGCATGTGTGTGTGTTGTTTTTCTGGCCCCTCTCAAGGTTAGATGCAGCTTCATAAAACTCAGAAAGAGCTTCCTTCAAATAGATACCTTTTGGCAGCAAAAGAAAATAATCTGTAAAGCAGATAAATACATGGATGTGGATTATGTCAAGCAAACAGTGTTTATATAAAAGGCTTTAACATGTAAACCAACTAAAGAGTCTGATCATTTGACTTCTTTCCCTTTGGACAGAGCTTTTTCATATTGTGCATTTAGAAAAGACTATTTGCATTCTACAGTCTAGCTGACATTCTTTACTTTTAGCAAGGGTTAAACAAAAGGGACCTTCAAAGCATGGTTGATATATTACAGAAAGCTTTGCTGCTTTTATTAGCGTCACTGGAAATTTTCGTTTCCTGGAAAGCCCGCTAGTGGAGTGTACACTTTCGTACAGAAATCCATCTCTTAGCTGAGTTCACTAAATAACCTAGTCAGTAGGGATGCTACTACAGGGTGGAATTAGTATATAAACTGGTCCTGAGTCAACGACTTCCATTGTAAAGGAAGTTTTAAGGTGTAATGTTACTTGAGTCCAATTAACCCTTTTTTTTTTTTTTAAATCTTAATTCACTCCTCAAACTCTCTGATAACAATAGTACACATGTTTTCCAGCAACTCAGATAGCTGGTACGGAACATGGAACTAACCTACTCCATCTCAGCCCCTTGCAGTTCGGTCAGTAGCACCATCACACACCCGGTTGTCCAGTCGGCCACATCTCACCTCCTCCACCATCGCCACCTCAGTCTGGGCTCACTGTCTCTGCCTCGATGGCTGCGGTGGCCTCCTATCAAATTCTCTGCTGCTGCTCGTCCACTTCCACATCTGCTTACCCCCAAAGTCTATTTTCCTCAGAGCGACTAGAGTGATTCTTTAAAACTAAATCAAAATAATACCACTTCCTAGTCTACACCCAGCAATGGCTTTTGGTAACTCAAATAGAGCCCCACAGGGCCTATGTGATCCATGCTCGGCTTTCCCTGACCAGCATTTCCTGCTGGCTTCCTAGACACTGTTCCTTTCTTTCACTCCATTCCAGCCATGCCAGACACCTTGCCAGCAGTGTCCGCCCTCGGGCATAGTGGTCAGACTTGCATCTTAAGACCTGAGAATTAGCACTTGTTCTTCTTTCCTCCTCCTGAACACTCTCCCTGCGGGTGCTCACCAGTTTTCTGCCCAAGTCTGTCCAGATCTGCTTTTTCCTTTTTTGGGGGTGTGTGTGTATGTGTGATGTGCGTGTGTGTGTGTGTGTGTGTGTGTGTGTGTGTGTGTGTTTGTGTTTGTATGTTTATGAAAGCATGCACATATAAAGCCAGTAGAGAATAATAGAAGATGTCTTCATGAAATGCTGAACCATATGGATCAGTCGTAAGTGTCCAAGAGGCCATCGAGTGGTCAGAATATTGTGGCTGCTTCAAGCCCACTATGATCCGTTCTGTGAAGGGTCTTAGTTCCCTTTTTGTTGTGACAGCTGCACATCTAGAGTGCCTCCTGAACTGCCTGTGAAAATATACTCATGTGCTGGTTTCAGACATGTTCAAGTTTAAGGATACTTGGAGAAAGTCATGGTGCCCCCCAAGGTACACTGTGAATTCTGTTTTCTTGTCTTGCAACTTAGGACATTAAGTGTTTTGGTATTATATGTACTAGTACACACACACACACACACACACACACACACACACACACACACACACTGTAGTCCCTCCTTGGTTTAGCTTTTTAGCTTTCTGGGGTTTCAGTTACCTGCAGTTAACCAAGGTCTAAAAATATTAAATGGAAAATTCCAGAAGTGAACACTTAATAAATTTTAAATTTTGCACCACCGTTCTTAGTGCCATGATGAAATCTCACGCCATCCTGGTAAGTCTCATCTAGGACATGAATTGTCCCTTTGTTCAGTATCTCCACACTGTAGATGCTATCCTCCTTTTACTCAGTAGCCGTATATATAAAGTTTGGTATTATTCGTGGTTTCAGGCATCCACTGAGTGTACCCGCCACAGACAAGGCAGACTATATATACTTGTAAATAGATAGATACATATATTTAATTACTAAATATAAAGTTGGCTCTTTCTATATGTCTTAGTTGGTTTGGGCGACTCTAACAAAATAACACAGCCTGGGTAGCTTAAACAACACACATTCATTTCTCACATTTCTAGAGACTGGTAAGTCCAAGATCAAAGTGCTAATGGATTCCATTCTAAGTGAGGGCTCTCTTCATGATTTGCAGACAGCCACCTCCTTGGGGCATCCTCACATGGTGGAGAGCAGAGAGGAAGCAAGCTCTCCTTATAAAGTCATTAATTCCATTCATGAGAGTTCCATCTGATGACCTAATTACCTCCTGAAAGCTCCACCTCCTAATGCCATCACATCAGGAGTTGAGATTCCAACATAAAAGTTTGGGGGAACATAGCCCTATATTTGGATGCTATAAACAATAATAAAATCATATTCACAAGCATGTATCTCTATCAGACACCAAGCTGTTTTTCTTCAATGTTTGCTTCCTACTTGTTTATTTATTTTGTGGCTACTATTAGGCAAGTAGTCAGGGGCACCACAAATTTGAGGGGAAAAAAGATGAGAGAACTTAAAATGGAGAATTCTGCTCATTAACTTAATTTTTCCATCTGTTATTTTGGATAATACCCACATCCTTTGAATTATGAAGCAGAAGACCTCCCAGGATTTTATAGGAGCAAAAGATAACCCCAAGGGCAAAGGGGCAGTGGCATTTCTGGATCTCATCAGGGAGGATCATGGTGCTTATTTTAGCCACTTCTCCTTCATGTGTCCCCACGTCAGTTGCTATTTTGATTGCGAGCATCTTCCTGCAGCTGGCGGTGTGCTGATTGCCACAAGCCTGGGGGGAGGGGGATGAGCTGCCCCCGTGGCCACTGGTTCACCTGTCAGTCCTTCAGCATCTGTTTGTTGAGCACTGGACTCATGACTGAAATACTAAAAAATACAATACAAGATAGAAGTCCTGCTTGTAAAAACCCATGCTCTCATTTTAGAGAAAAAAATACATATGAAATACAAATAACTCTTGACCAAAGGAAATGGAGTACAAAACAAGTTGTCACAGTCATATTATACTTTGAAATGCATTTGATATACTCTTACTTAGTGAAAACTGCCAACATTTACTCAGTAAACTATCCAGTATTTAGGAAAAAAATCACTGTTCTATGGATATTATCCTAATGTGTAAAAATATTTTAATAATAACACTTCAGGATCACAAAATCTATTACTTGACAAATAAAATGGTCAGTGTTCATACTCTTAAAATGGTCTATTACTTGTTCTTTATTCAAACTTTCCATACCACCCTCCCCGCCCCCCCCCCATATTAAAATGAACCTTAGGCAGTTTAGTGTGTCATTGAGAGCTGTGCTGTCCTCTTTCTAACGGTGTTGCAGTGGGCCCAGTGACCTTTGAAGAGAGTTCCTCTCCCTCGGTGTCCCTGCTGCCCTATCCCCTATGGCACCTTCCTACTGTGTCCTTGCTCATTTACCTCTAACCTTGGCTCTTCCACATGATAGTCTAGTCATTTACTAATAGTTTTGTCATCAACTTGTGTGATCCTGGAATTAGTGCTAGCAGAGTGACACCATAGTAAGTACTGAGGGGTGATGGAATGAGGCCATCCCTGCACTGTATAACCCACAGTGAGGTCTATAGGCTTTTTGTAGTTCCAGTTATTGGACACCTGGTAATAGATATATGGTTTTGTTGATTTGATTGTTTTATGAATGTTCAAATAATAATGATATCATCTATCTACTTGCCTGCCTGCCTGCCTGCCTACCTGTCTGTCTGTCTGTCTATCTATCTATTGCTATGGCTAATCCAACCCCGAATAGTTGAGATTTAACTATAGTGGTCATTCATAATCAGATGTTTGGCAAAGATTTAGGAAAGAGGAAAGTCCCTGAGGAAGAAGTTGGGCAGTTAGGGAAGGCCTCATGGAAACCACAGACATCTGAGCTGAATCCTAAAAGATATCTTGAGATTTATTTGAGGGTACAGAGGAAGTGCCTGTGACTCTGGGAAACTATTCTGGAGAACTTTCTTTCCTTGTTCTCAGCATCAAGGGAAAGAACGAAGGGAGAAAGTAGCCTGAGTAAAAGCTGGGTCTCATGGAGGCCTCATCCCTACAGTTGGTAGGGACCTTTGGATGCCTGGGGGAGAGGGGACAAGACCCTGCCAAATGCTCTGGACCTAGAGGTACCTGACACTGTAGTAGTTAAATGGTAAGTGAATAAAACTAGAAATGTCTCTATACTGCGGGCACCTCCATCAGCACCTCCTGTCAAACTTAAGTCTTTTGAAATGTTAAGATAAAAGTATCTTATGCCTTTCTCTGGCACATCTTCCCTCCAGACAGAGTTGGTCTAGAATTAGTCACAAAGTCATGTCAAAGCTTTTGCATGGGGATTCGTCATCACCTGAAAGTGAAGCAGATGTTTATCTCTCACCTGGAAGAAATACTTTAGAATGGTGAGGAAGAGGCCGGGAGAGATGAGACAGGATGTTATGGGTCCGACCTTGAGGAAAACTACTTTTCCTGCCGCATGAACCATATCGATTCTTTCCCCAGAGCACCATTTTCCTTTGCAGTTTTTTCTGCTTTTGCACAGGTTTGATTAGTGTGTTCAACTTCAACCTGTCACTTAAGTTAGACCTCTTTCTAGTTGTGGCTGTGCTCTTTCCTTTTCTCCAAGGTATCTCAAGTGCGTGAAAGCTCCTTTATTTATTTTTTTTCTGTCAGTGGCTGTATTCCAGAGTTTTATTACCCAGTGACTGAGGTTTTCCCTTTGTCTTTGGACAAACTAAATTCCTAAGACTGAAGTGCTCCAGATACAGGCCTTTCAAACGTTTTGGTCCCTGGACTCGTGATCTCCACTATAGATTTCCTTCGTTTTGGCTTCTCAGTTCTAGAGCCCCACGGGGTCCCTCTACATACTCACGTTTGAGAACTTCTGCTCTAGAAGATGCTTGAGGACGTGGGCCAGGGACAGACAGATGTGTGGTCCAGGCAGAGTGTGGGGCTCTGTGAGAAGAGGCAATGGTGTGGCATCTTTCGGTTCTCTTGGCCTTTTCTCCTTTTGAATAATTTCATTTTTTCCTTCTTTTGTGGCCTATACAGGAAGAGGGTCGGTCCCCTTTTCCAAAATGGGTGAATTCTTCCTTGGTTTAGTATCCTGAGGAGAAATCCTAGAGGAAATAGAAGCTTAAATTGGTTTAGCCTAGTTCACAAGGCTCCAAAGCATTTTAGTAATAAACAGATTTACTAGGCTGAAGGGAAAATAATTTTATTTTTGGCACAAAAATAGCCCACTTAAACCCAATAGTTTGTCTGTGTTTACCACAGCCACCTATGTGGTTTCAAGTAATGAGTTCATGGCTGTCCGTATTTCACCGAACGGTGGTGACTGTTTTTTTGCTGCGTGGGAACTTCACATGGGTCGACTCCCGTTCGCCCCTCAACACTAACAGGCTGGTTTTTTTATAAGCTGCCTCGGCCTGTGCTTCTGGAAATGAACTCCATTCTTTCTGTTCTTACCCATTCGAGGTAACACAGTCTCGGACACCATGCCTCCCATATGCTTCTAAAAACAGAAC
>PVKZ01004837.1:0-68460 GCA_004027375.1 Macroglossus sobrinus
GAATTAAGAGTAGCACTTCTCATATTATGGCTATTATCCCTAGTGATCCACTAGCAGAATTTTGGTTGCATGTCCATGTCAATTTATGTTCCACTGGTCTAAAATTTTTCTTTCTTCTTCCTTCCTTCCTTCCTTTTTTCCTTCCTTCCTTCCTTCCTTCCTTCCTTCCTTCCTTCCTTCCTTCCTTCCTTCCTTCCTTTCTTTCTTTCTTTCTTTCTTTGTCTAAATCCAGGATCTCTCAACTACATAATCATTAGAAATACTTTGATCTGCATAAGCAGCCTTTAGCTCAGAAGGGAAAGAAAGTAGATAGGAGTCCTATCTAGCAATGGATTTGCCATGGAAGCCTTTTTGATCTAAACTTGAGGAAGACTCTACCTGTCAATAAAATTTCTTGGAAACAGACAGAATCCCTTTCAACCAATCTTCTTCTACCATAAATATTATTAAGTGGATTCATATTCCATTGACACAGGGTTTTGTTAGGATTTTTTCAGTATGGATCTTTTTCTAATCCAATCTCCCATTGCTAGCGTTGAGGAGTTAATGAGAGTTGGGGTTATTCAGCAGAGAGTTTTGAGGGAGAGAAGTTCTCACCCTGAGCAAAGGACAGCTTTTTCTTTATAATCAGTGAGGTGGCTCTACTGGAAATGTTAGGTCTTCCCTGTCTGAAGTTTGGCTTGGAGCTGCTGCAAAGCTTCTGAATGCTCTAACAGCCCTTCCCAAGGAGCAGGGCCACCTGTAGGAGTGGCCTCCTGTCCTTGCAGAGCAAGCTAATCATGAGGAAAGTTAGGATTAAATTAGGTTTTGACCACCTCAAAGGACAGATAAATAATTCCTTAAATAGGTAGAGCACTAAAAATCCCCTGTGGACATAAAACTAATTATGATGTTACTACTTTCCTGTTTATAATAGGCAGAAAGCTTTTGCCCTTCAGGGTAGGGCAGGGAATGAAAAGTTCTGGGTTTGCTCCTAACTTGCCTGTTGTCTCTACATACTCCCTAGATTGCTGATGCCGGTTTTGTGCCTTTGGTGTTGACATCTGAAATTATTCTCTGTTATCATGACATACTCCACACAGACTTCTTCAGCAGTAAATGAACAGTGAAAAAGCACTAAACAGATCATGAATTTCACCTTTAAGTGCACTAAGCACAGAAATGCACCAGTGTAAGGCATGATGAAATGCTTCACTTGGGTGAAATGCTGTCCACTTAAGCAGGACACTAGAAGTAAGCCAGTGATTAAAGCCCAATCACTTTGACTATCTAGGCCCTTCAATGTCACCACTATGAAGGAATCAGTCACTAGCACTGAAAGAAAGAGGTGGGAGGTGTCCCCAAAAAGTACTCACATATTTTTCTTGCTATTACTTTATGTTTGAAGGGTGGCACGAATGAGGAACTGGGTAGTCTCTGAGGTAAAGGACCTGAAAAATTTGCCAATGACTAATGTACTGCTTGAGCCATCTGAGAGAATTCAAGTCAGCATGCCATCATCTGGTTTTACATAGACCACAGGGCAAGGACAGGGAGGCCCCTGGGTTTTGTGGACTTTCCAAAATATGGACTAAAAGAAGAGAGCTGAAGTGTGGGGACAGAAAAAAATGGAACTATTTTCAGGTTCTATGACAAGTGAGGACACTGAAATTCTAACTTAGGGGAGGACATACTTCATAAAATGTCACAATGACTGAGTGCTAGTTACAGATGATTCAGAAGTTCATTAGTTCTATGGAGAATTTGATGATTTTTATTCAGTCTCCCTTTTACTTCTTTGAATAGTGGTTGCCTTGAAAATTAAGTTTATACAAACCAACCATATCTGCCAGAAAGGTTGGGTTATTTTTGAAAGAGTATGAACATAGCAGACTCTTAATTAAATACTAATGCTTAAACACAACTTAAGCTTTCAGTTAGAGCAAAGGAGGCAAAGGTGACAACTTGAGTAATCAACTACCAATGGATGGCGTAAGAGCATGTATGTGAAGGGCAGACTAGCTATGTCTGAAGACATTCCATCGTTTACTAGGTGTGTGGCCTTGGGTGGTGCTCAGTTCATCATTTGTAAAATGGGAAGAATAACAGGATCTCACAGGTTTGTTAAAGCACTTAGTCAGAACACTGTCTAGTAAGTAACAGTAGTACACAAGGGTTAACCGTTACCTTATTTATTACTATAAGGTACTCCTCTACTTAGAGATCTTCAAATAGTACAACTGCTCTGGGATGATTTTTTAAAAATCTTGTCTAAAGTCAGGTGGTTAGAATAAATGACTAATTAAGGCCACTTTTATTCCTACGGTAAGTCTTTTTTCCCCAGAATGCCACATTTTAAGAGGATTTGTTAATTGTCTAGTAATAATTAAGATATTATAGTAACAACTATCATTCTTAGGGGTGCTAAGGATTTTGTGGCTTCCTTGATAAAATTAAATCTTTTCTCCAGGAGCTTTATGACTCAATACCTATTGATGACGCCAGGCTAGATCTGCTTTTTGAGTAAGAAATAGAAACCAAGGTCTCAGATAATACCAAACTTAGTCAAATCACCTCCTTCTATTGAAAATAATTCTGTCATGCTCTGGCAAAGCACATACTGCTTCCTTAAAGGTGAGTAAGAGAAGTAGTCTAGAATTTTCTGGGAATCAGAATTTGAAACATCCAGTTTATGTGCTAAGTAAATGTGGCCAAGTCACTTTGGCAGAAGGTAGAGTCAACATGAATGTAAGATGTGACACGCGAAGTAGTTCTTTTCTGCTTAGTTATTCCCATGAAATGATGATAATGATTATGATAACTGAAGAAGAAGAGGACAAGGAGGAGGAGGAAAAAAAAATCCACAAATTTCAAACAAATCTATCCTGACTTTACTTTTGCACCCGACTTGGTCCTCTGCCACTAAACAGAGCAATGTGGTTAAATCCAGGCACTCTGAAGCCAGGCTGCTGGGCTTAAGTCCCTCTGTTGCCACTGATGAGCTAGGTCAACAGGGAAAGACGGTTACCATCTCTGGATATCAGTTTTTCCATCTTTAACGTGAAAGTAATAACATACTTGATTTCGCAGGATTGTTTTTAACTATTAAAGGAGTTGATACAGTGTTTGGCATCTAATTGGATTAACAATGTCAAATATCAACACTCTTTCCTATCCAGGCTATTACCTCACTGCATTAAGCCCATTCTATGCTCCATGCCCTGCCCTAAGTCAGGGAGTGGAGTCCACAGTGAGTGCAAACCAGACACAACAACCTCTGTTTTTATTGGAATTAAAGAATGGGACCAATACTAATCAAAGGATTCACGAATAAATGTAAATGCATTACTGTGAAGCATTTACAAAGGACATACATAACAGGGATTTGAACTGGTCAGGAAGTCAGAGAAAGGTTCCTGAGGGAGTCAAGAGCCTGAGCTCTGAGAAGAGAATAGGTGTGTAACAAGAGAAGGGGTGGGTAGGCGATGAGCAGGCTGAGAAGAGTATTCCTGGCTAGGAGAAGGCTCTGTGAAGGCTCTGCAGTGAGAGTCCTGCTTATTATCTCCTCAGCCATACTCATTACCACGTCTCATGCTTTCTTTTAAGTGGTTCCTACCACTGGGGGGCAGGGGGATCCTTCTTTGTCTTCTTTACTTAGAACCAACCTTCTTTAAGGGTGAGAACTAATTCTGAATTTTTCATGACACTATTCACCACTTTAGCCCATAAAACTCCTGCTGCTCCTTTTTTTGGAAATGTGATTGGATTGTGCAGGAAAACTCCATGCAACTTATTGCAATGAGAAGATGGTAAAATCAGTTGGCAACTCTAGGGTTACTGTCTTACCTCCTCTGCTTGTTAAACTCCCAGAGCACATGCATTCACACACCCTAACTTACTGTTGCTATGGAAGGGAACACATGAACTTGGCCAATCTCCACATCGCCCCTGTGGGGTCAGCTGTGGCACCCCATTCTACGGCTGAGGATGCATGAAGTTGAAGCAAACTGCGATAACCAGAGTCAGTGTGCAGCCCTTTGAACTTGGGTCTGTCCACCTCCAAAGCCTGTTCACATTTTCCATTACACTAGCTACCACCTTGGCTCAATCACCGTTTTTTTTTTGTATATATCCAGTCTGCCCAGCATTTTGTAGCTCTCCTTTGTCTAGCACAGTGTTAGTACATGACACTTATTCTTGAAAAACCTGTTTGTTTGGTTTTGTTGGTGTGTGTTGTGAGAGACAGGTCTCAGAGATGTGAGGTGCACTCTTGCAAGGCTCCTGCACAAAAATCGTGCCACAGACATAAACCATGCACTGATTCTTCTGTTAGGCTGGGGGTGAGATTATAAAATGAACAAAGAGAGGGAAAGAGAGGGGAAAGAAAGAGCAAGAAGGAGGAGAGGGAAGAAGAAGAAAGGAAAAAAAAAAAGGCAATGGACTAGTGGTTACCAGAGGGTAGGGGGGAGGGGACGTAGACAAGGGGAAAAATTTAAATAATTTCTTCAATTAAAAGAAAGAAAAAAAGAAAAGAAAAAAAGAAGAAAAGAACATTGTTTTCATAATATATCTTCTCTCACTGATGGAAAAAAGATTTTATTGTTCTTTATTATTTACTGAGCACCTAGTAAGTACGTAATAATCTTTATTAAACAAGATACTACAGAACCATGTCTAACATCGTTTCTGGCAAAGAGCAGAATGACGCTTGGTAAAGCTCTTTCTTTTTAAGGCAGGAGATTTCAGCTGGATCCAATCTGAGATCAAATGCTAGCTCTTTTTTCTTCCAGCGCAGTAGCCTTACACAAGTTAGAAAACCTCTTTGAGCCTCATGCCCCACATCCCCAACATGGGCCAATAATGTGACCTCAGAGGGCTGTTGTGAGGACTACACAGTGCCTGGCACCTGACAGGTACCATGGAAGCACCAGTTTCTTTCTTTCTCTTTTATTATAAAGAGCCCGTTTTACCCCCGGGCCTCTCAATGGCCCTGTGAGGTAGACAGGATTGGCACTAATCATCTCCATTTTTCATATAAGAAAACAGAAGTGGAGACATTAACAAGTGACATAACACAAGGTCAGACAGCCAAGAAAAAAGGACATTGGAATTCATCCTGAGTCTTCTGAATTTAAGTGTGGTGTTCTTAGGAAGGTGAAATGACATGAAAATATCCTCTGTGACCACTCACTGTTGAAAACATGGTTGTTTTTCCAGAAATGCTCCTGGATCTACACCAATTCATCCATATTCTTTTACCTTGTTTAATGTCCTGCTTGTTTGGCCAACAGTATATACGGCACATATATTAGGCTGAGATTAGAAGGGCAAACTGTGCCATTACATACAACAAAACAGGCTCTGAGGGTTTCATCCACTATGCAGAGAAGACAAAATCTCTGTCTACATATAACTCTGCTTTGAAAGTTTGAGTTTTCTGTCATATTTTAACCTTTTTTGCTGTTGTTATTGTTCTATCACAATTTTCAGTTTCATTACAACAAATACAGCTTCTAATAAATCATGCTTCTTTCAGAAAATCAAGTTACATACTGCTGATAATTCCAAGAATTATTGGAGACTCATACCTCAACAGGTGTCATTACCTCATTAATAAATTACAAATAAACTTACACTTTGCATAGCTCCATGACCTGTGATTGCAAAAGAAAATGGGAGGAGCAGAAAATTTGTAATTTACGGATGAATTGTGCTACAAATGTTCATTCATAAGCCATTTTTTTTTTTCTGGAAATAGGGTTTATTCTTAACAGAAAAAAGTTTAAAATAGTGATATTCTGGTATCATTTCTTTTTTAGTTCTTTTACTCTCCTTACTACACTATGTGCATTCTCAAGTTCTTTTTCTAAACAAATAGTAAAATGTATAATATCTAGCCAGTCAGACCTTCAAAAGATATCCCAAATCTGACCACTTCTCACTGGTTTCAAGCCCCGATGACCTGTCTGCTGAGTTTTTGCTCCTAACTACATTTCCTGTGCCTGCCCTGCTTCCCCAGGGCCTCAGTGATCCTGTTCAAGGCAGGTCACTGCCAGCCTTCCTAGTCCTCTGTTCAAAGTCCTCCAAAAGCGGAAGCTGTTGAAGCTGAATGACTAGTGCCACAAAGGGACTCATTATATTCTCCTGTGTATATATGATTAATGTTTTCCGTGATAAGTTAAAAACAAACAAACAAACAAAAACCCCAAACCCTGCAATGCCTTTCCATCTTAAAAGCCAAAGTCTTTAAAACGTCTGGGCGATCTGATCGTCTGTTTGCTCTTTGATTTTGTTTCTTACTCATCCCATGCAGTCACATCAGTCTCCTTGCTGTTCTTGGCTTTGCCAGTTCCATGCCCACCTGAGAGCTTCTGTATTTGCTGTGTTCTCTGCTCTGAACTTTCTTGCCCCGGATATCTGCTTGTTCTCTTACCTTCCTTCTGGCTTGGCAAAGAGGATTTCTCTGATTACCCAATCCCTGTCTAAACTTTTACCACTTCCACATTCCTATCCCTGCATTCCTCGCTCCTTTCATCTGCTTTATTTTTTTCCCCTTGTATTAATTACTATTTAATATGCTACACATTTTACTTATTGGATTGTTTCTTATCTTC
This sequence comes from Macroglossus sobrinus, assembly GCA_004027375.1. NCBI lineage: Eukaryota > Metazoa > Chordata > Mammalia > Chiroptera > Pteropodidae > Macroglossus > Macroglossus sobrinus. The sequence goes on from PVKZ01004837.1 coordinate 6,594, forward strand.
ACCATGAGATATAAGAGTGGGGACACTGATTTCTTCCCTGCTTACAATAATGTTTGTCATATTATGGACATTCCATAATTAATTCTTTAGTGAATGCATGATTAAATAACTAAGACATGATTAAATTGTTATCTATGGAAGGCAATTTATCAATATACAAAGAGTTGTATTAGGTTGGAGATAGAAATAATAAAACTATATTCTCTTTTGTTATTTTGTCTTTTTTTTTTTAAAAAATATGGCTAGATCCTAGTGTACTCTCTCAATAGGCTATTTAAACTAGGATGTGATTTTTATACTCCAGAGCAGACGTTAGCCTAAGTTGGCAGAGGGTGTCTGGGTGTGGGCTCTGGACCTCCAGTGTGGTGAGGAAAATCTAACTGCTGAGGGGTAGGAATTCTGGAGGCGGTGGGTAAGTGAAGGGAAGATGACTCTGGAATTATCTCCCTTGGAAAACCAAGGCAGCAGCTCTCCTCTTAAAGTCCACCAGCCCTTGTCCTTCCCTCTTCCCACCCTAACTGCTGTACAGAAGTCTCAGTGCCTGGCTCAAATACTTTCTCTATTCCTTGCCTTATTATCACCCTCAGTGTTTAAGAATTCACATTTCTGGGCCACCTCAATTTCACGGATTTTCCCATCTATAAAATATAAATACAAATACATAATCTCTATATCTTCCACAAGGATTAAAAGAAATCATTTAAAGTGTCTAGTACAGTTCTTGATACATAGTGGCCACAACATAAATAACTGTGATTTTTGTTTCTTCATGCCTTAAGCAGATATCTGCAGTCGAGGTTCCCTCCGACTTTAACGAGAAGGTAGAAACCACTGCACGTGAGTCTCTTTAACCCCTCTTCTTGTTACTGTTATCAGGCTCAAAACGTCATACTATTACTTCACATATCCTCCTTTAATTCAGAGAAATGTAGATTTGTTCCCTTTTCCAGGACTAACCACTCTGGTTTTGCCTTTAATGCTGTACTTACTCCAGACCTCGTTGAATTACCTTCCTCCCTCTTCTCCAAAGGACCCTTCCCCTTAGTCCACAAAACACGTACACTCTTCTCCTTCAGTCTAAAAAAATCCCTTTCCTGATAATGATGATGACAACTGTAATGACTACCATTTATTGAAACCAGTGGGCCATGCACTATACCAAGAAATACAGAAAACAGAACCATTATTTTATTTGGTTTTCTCTGTAATCTGAGATGGGTTCTTAAAAGGTCCTTATGCCTGCCTGAGTGCCATTCTTTTTTCCTTACCAAGTATGCAAGAAACCACCAATGCAGAAACTACTATTTAATCTGTAGTCCTTTGCAAATTAACTAATTCCTCTGTCCCTCAAATGAAAAAGTGCTTAAAGGTCATGACTGACTCCATGTTTCCAAACCCACTAGCCATTTCTCATTCTTCATCTCACTTAACTTCTCCGAAGCCTGGGCTGTGCTACTATTCTCTCCTCAATACTCTCTCCTCCCACTTCACTGGGCACTTCTGTGAAGGCACTTTTCTTCCCCGCAAAGAAAGTATCACCAGAGATCCATCCTTGATTCATTTCTAATCTTTACCATGATCACTCTTATCTAGTTTCTCAGATTTAATTATCTAGTCCATTCAGATGACTCAGTTTAAATCTCATATGCTTATCTTTCTTTTAAGCATCTGCAACATATCTTGCTACTTGCAGGACATCTTCTTGCCCATAATAACATCTTTACAATTCAAGTTGCCCATGACCGAACTAATCGCCTTCCTTCTGGAACCTGCTCTACCCCAGTTAAATAGAGCATCACCTTCTAAGCAATTGCACCCAAATCCTCCTATCATCTTGGATTCCTCTGTTGTCTTCTACATTTAATTAGTTGCCAAATTTCATAGAGGTGGCATCCCCCAAACCTCTGCCATTTGTTTCTTTCCTCTATTTTCACTGCTTTAGTTTATTTGTCTCAGCCCAAACTCTGAGTTTAACTCATGAAGAATCACCATAAGTCTTTAAACTGGTGTCCCTGAGCTTTTCCCTTCCAATATCTCCTAGCAGATTGCTACCAGATTTATAGTCCTAAAACACAATGCTGATTACAGCACATCATTCCTACATTAAAACTTTGAAAATAGAGCCATTTTCTACAAAATCCAGTCTAAATTCTTGAGCCTTGTATGATTTGGCCCCATTGCACCTGTCTAGCCTTATTTCCACCTTTCCCTTTCTCAGACTCTTCATTCCAGCACAATTATTCATTATGCCCATTTAACCTCAGGAATTTCTGTTGCGCCTTTGCTGATTTTCTGCTCATGCTGTTTTCTTTAGTTAGAGTTATGCTTTCAAATTTCTACCTTTCTCTCAAGATTCATCCCAAAATGCAATTTCTGCCTCAGAGTCTGTTATGGGCACCTCAACTATCTGGCTCATATAAATTTATCTTTACTTTAGAGCCATTAGGCCACTCATTCTTTCATTCAAAAAAATACTGTATTCAGCAATTCCTACATGGCAGCTACAGGTGCTGGTTACACAGTGGTGAAAAATAAACAAACAACATTATCATATTCCAGATATTTAAAGACATATCTTAGTTCCTCTATTAAACTCATTGATCCTGGAGGACAAAGGCACTATCTAATTCTTCTCTCCATTTCTGCAACACCCAGCATAGAACCAGCACCTATTTAAGCAATATTTATTAAAAGAACAGGAGACTGAGTAAATCATTGGCTCTGAAGCACATGGAGGAAGGAGGGAGTAGCAGAGTGGTGAAAAGCTCTCAGGGAGCATTAGAAAGGATGCTGACAGCAGGGCCTGCCAGGCTACTTTGCCTTAAGGTCTGTTGAGGAGTTACTGTCATGTGGCAGGGTTTGCCTCAATATAACTGTAAGAGATTACTTGAGGAGTTTCTGAAAAGTCTTAGCAAAAGATGAGTATGTGAAGGCAACTAATTTGTGAATCCTACTAACTCCTTGGCTTGAAATCACAGTTGGAAACACTTAACTCTGGCACTATTTTTATTAATAAGAGGATTATTTTTTGAAGCACTTGTACTCCTTTAGGCTTTTCCAATGAGAAAAATAACTTTCATTTATAGACATACTGGCTGTAAAAATGCTAAAACATCTTTAATTTTTATAAATTCAATTCTCAGTTAGAGACTTTAACCCTGACATACAATTTTCCATTGTGCTAGGGCTTGGCCAAGGTGGTGGAGTGGGTAGAAAAGGACTATGAAGGGTTGATTCCAGGTAAAACAGAAGTGAGACTGGGAGGAGGCAACACATTGCCTTGGCCCCAGGCACTGTGTAATCTGGACGGTCGATCTAACATTCACCATCCTAGTCAGACTCTGCCAGGGCAGCTGCACAGGTAGGCATTCCTCAGCAGCACCCCAGAGACATACCTCACCCTCTCACTGGTAAACAGTCCTGACTTCACAGTGTCAGTTTATAAATTCAACTCACTGAAAAATACCCCAGGAGTGGGAAATCATCAGGAAGCTTCAACCTATCCAAAATAGTAATTTATTTTCATGGAATTATTCCAGGTTTGGAGAAAATAACAGGGATGACAGCACAGTTTATAGAGTTTGAATAAGTTGTGTTTAATATAAATGCCTCAAAATTCTTCAATTTGTGAAAGAATGTTCTTTTGAACATTCTGCAAATTTTCATATGAGAACTGCGTTAATTTTTAGTGCTGATTTTTGGTGCTCCAGTAAGTACCCAGGCTTCTAGTCACCAATTACTGCCATGATCTTGAGTTAGTTGTCTAATTTCTTTGGGCCTCTTAACTCTTCATTTGCAGAATCACTAGATAGCATCTAAGGTGTCTTCCAGCTCTAAAATTCTATGATTCCTTGTCATAAGCATAAGACATACAGGACAACACCCAAAGATCACATTTTCAAAGTAAAAATAAAAAAAAATTTAAATCAAAGAATTTTTGAGTTGGAAGAAACCTAATAGGTAATTTTTAAATTGTGAACATTTTACATTTCACCACAATTACAAACTGAGAAAACATACAATTAACACTCAAATTACCTGTTGCAATGAGGCCTCTGATAGCATGGAAAATCAAAATTTAGAGACAAAGAAAAACCTTTATGTTAGGCAAAGATTTCAATTTTTGTCATTAAAACTGATATTGAGTACTCAAAGTGTTTATTTTCAGTAAATTCAAGGAAGGCCCTGTCCTAGGTAGTTAAGTCCTAAAAACAAAGAATTGTCCTTTCTGAGGATGTCAGCAATACTTTTATTACACAAGTGTGGGGAAAAAACAGACAAGCAAAGCAAAGACAGAATGAGAAAATTTAATTTATAAAGTTTTTAAAAAATCTCTACAAACTACATAAAAATAATCTGAAGGATCAGACCACATGTAAGGTATGACTGAAGTATATCCTGAATAAAAAGGTTAGGTTTCTGATCTATTTATTCTTTGAAAATAGAAATTATTAATGTAAGTTTTAAATATTCTCTCAAAATATTTTAAAAATCTATCAATACATTGTTTTTGGCCCAAACTTAATTAAAGATAATTAAGGATATCTTCTGCCTCTCTGGTACTCAAATTTACTTGGTATTAAATATACTAATTTCTTGAAGAGATATTCCATGTTTATGGGTTGGGAGACAAACACTGTTCAAATGGCAATATTACCTAAAGATATATATTACCTAAAGATATTAACAGATTCAATGCAATGCCTGTCAATATGCCAATGGCCTTTTTCACAGAAATAGGACAAAAAAAATCTCAAATCTGTATGGAACCACAAAAGACCCTGAATAGACAAAGCAGTCCTGAGAAAAAAGAACAAAGCCAGAGTATCACACTCCCTGATTTCAAACTCTATTGCTATGATAAGTAGCAATACACTATAAACTATAAAGCTATAATAATCAAAACAGTATAGTTTTGGCAGAAAATCAGACACACAGACCAATGGAATAGAACTGAGAGCCCAGAAATGAACCCACTCATATATGGGCAACTAATTTTCAACAAATGAGCCAAAAACATACAAAGAAGAAAGTCTTTTCCATAGTGGTGTTGGGAAAACTGGAAAGCCATGCAACACATGAAAGAATGAAACTAGACTGCTATTGAACACCGTACAGAAAAATTAACTAAAAATGGAATAAAGACCTGAATGGAAGATCAGACACAATAAAATACATAGAAGAAAGCATAGGCACTAAAGTTACTGACCTTGGTCTTAGAGAGATTTTTGTGAACTTGACCTCAAAGGTGAGGAAAGGAAAAGCAAAAATTAATAAATGGGATTACATCAAACTAAAAAGCTTCTGCACAGCAAAAGAAATCATCAACAGAACAAACGGGTAACCACCTAAATAGTACAAGATATTTGCAAATGATTCCTCTGATCAAGGGCTAATGTCCAAAATATATAAAGAACTCATACAACTCAGTAACAACAACAACAAAAAAACCCAACCTGATTAAAAAAAATGGGCAAAGAACCTGAATAGATACTTTTCAATGGAAGACACAGAGATGGCCAACAGATATATGAAAAGATGTTCAATATCACTAGTTATAAGGAAAATGCAAATTGAAACCACAAGGAATACCACCTCACACCTGTTGGAATGGCTATTATCAATTAGAAAAGAAATAACAAATGTCAGAGAGGATGTGGAGGAAAGGGAACCCTTGAATACTGCTGGAGGGAATGTAAATTGGTACATCGACTATGGAAAACAGTATGGCTCTTCCTAAAAAATTAACAACAGAGCTACCATATCACCCTTTTTTGGGTATCTACCTGAAAAATCTAAACACACTTATTTGTAAAGATATATGTATCCCTATATTTGTTACAGCGTAATTCACAATAGCCAAGATGTGGCAAAACCTAAGTATCCTTGAACAGATGACTGGATAAATAAGAGGAGGTACATATATAATGGAACACTACTCAGCCATCTGCAAAAAATTGAAATATTTCCATCTGCAAAAACATGGATGGATCTCGAGAGTATTATGTTAAGTGATATAAGTCAGATGGAAAAGGGTGAAAACCGTATCATTTCACTCATATATGAAATATAAAACAAAAAGCAACAAATGAACAAACAAAACAAACATACAGACAAGCATAAACACAAACTTATAAATATAGACAACAGAATGTTGTTTACCATAGGGGACGTGGGGGAGGGGAGGACACAGACGGTAAGTGGGGTCAGGCTAGACTTTGGTTGTATTACAGAGTTGTATACCTCTACATAATGTTATTAATCAAAGTTACCTCAATAAATTTAATAAAAAATTTTAAAAATTAAAAAAATAGCTAATTTCTTTCTTCTTAAAGACATACAATCATCCTCATGATATATTTTTCTTTCTTAGAAAACCTATTCTACCCCCGCATTGAAATCCACTGGTTAGAGACATAATTAATTTGGCTCTTAATGACAGAAAGTATTTAGAGACAGAATTTTATGTAGAATTTATTTTGTACTATAGTAAATACAGCTGCCTGTACAAGAATTTGGACCACTTTGAGAAGAAAACAATTAACTGTTCCTTTCTTCAGAAGAAAAGTACATAAGATAAAGCATTTCAACTATTCTGTGATTTCCTGTGGAAAACCCCTACTAAATTAGGAGAATTTCAAGTGAGTAGAACTGGGAAATTTTCTTTGTCTGATTTTTTGTTGCCATTTGCTGGTTAATTTACATCCCAGACACTGATAGGACAAAATAAAAAAATGCAATCTAAGTCAGACTGAGGTTAACCAACACATTGTACCATCTATACACTATGATGTACGCAAAAGGAGGAAGGGGGAAACACCAAAATTTCTAATAAGGTCTGGGATAACATCAGCCAGTAATTTGGGAAAATGACAGTACTTTAAACCTGCCAGAAAAACCTTCAATGTGATAACATTATATTGTTCAGCCTGCTTAAGTAGACTAAAACACAAAGTATATAAAATAAATCATACACTTTGATGTTTGGATGAAATGTTCCACAAGCTATTAATTTCTATTATTTTTTGAGACTTGTCAGAAAATTACAACTGCCCTATACCCAAATCTTGATTTTCCCTTATTATAAAGTTATAATTTATTAAGTAGAAAATCCTTTGAAAGACATCGATAAAAGGAATTTACAGATTGTAAAGGATCTTAACACAAGTTAGCTTCCCCACCCTGTAGTCTTCCAGTTTATTTCTGAACTAGTCCAGTGATAATGAACTTCATCTTGAGACTATACAGTCTACCCTTAGGCAGCTCTAACTTTTGGTGATTACTGACACCTCTCTCTCCTGGGGCTTCCACTCAATGCTCTTAATTCAGCCCAGTCTATTGTGACAGACTGGACACATCTCATCCTTCTTTCCCATGACATCCATTCAAATATTTGAAGACAATCAAATTCTCTAGGCTATAAATATTCTCAGGGTTAATGATTACTTCCTTTTTGAGGAAGGTTTAATTTCTGTCACCATTCTGCTCTGAATACACTCACATTGGCTTCTATTTCTCTACAAATGTGGTGGCCAGCAGTGCATGTTGGTGTGGCCTTTCACTGCAGGAGTGAGTCCACTGCCTCCTTAGTCAGATACACCATACTTTTATTAATGCAACCTAATGTCGAATTACTTATTTGGCAGTCACACCACAGTGCTGACTCATGTTAAGTTTATTATTAACGAAAACTTCTAGATCGCTTGGCACACATCTCTCTCCCACCTGGTACTTGAGGTAATTTGTTTTCCAGATGCATTCATTACTTTTAAGAATTAAGCCCTTTGCCCCAGCTTTTCAAAATTAATTCAAACTTAAATTATTTGTTATCTATCACTTCATATTTGATAAGGCCCCCACTGAAAGCACTGATAAAATATACGGAAGTGGAAGTGCCGAGGAAGCTCCCTGGGGCTGGAAACAGTCCAGGTTGACATTGCCTGCTGAGGAATACTGTTTAACTCCTGAAGTGCCAAACCAGAGGTCTCCAAATCTCTCAACTGAACTATTCTCATTATCCTGTCTAAGTAGATGGATACGTCTGGTATGATTTGTTCTTACTAAGTAAGGTGCCTGAGATGGACACCCAACTCTGCTGTCTTTGTTTGGAAAGACACCTATCAAATGCCATGAGCATTTTGTCACAAATAGAGGAGGCTAGGGCTATCTAGCCAGGAGGTGATCTCAAGTAAGGGTGTACTTTCCACAACCCTCCCCTTCCCCCACTCTCAACACACTGCAGAGCATCTTTTGACATTCTCTAGCAAATCTTAGGGTAACACCTATATATCATCCACATGTATCTGTTTCCTGACAGTTTCATGTACCCTGGGGCAGAGTTGACAACATTCAGGTGTATCACCACAGAACTCAGCACTGTGCCTGGCATGTGGTGTGCATGTGAGGAAGGAAGGAAAGACAAGAAGGCTCTGAAATGTACATGTGGAAGTTCTAGGTTTAGACAGATTCAGGTTTCTAAACTAACAATCCAGAACACAATTTAAATCAAGGCTCTGACTTATCCCTTTTGTGTCTATATTTCTATTTTAAAAAGTAATAGATCAACTTGACTTTATAATGACTTCTAAAGGGCCTAGTTAATTTCATTTAAATGAAAGATTATGAGATTGATAAATATCAATATTTAAAAATAAAATTAAATATATAAGGATAGGAAATCCTTAAAGCTGAATGCAAATAAAATAACTGATTATATATCCCAATGGTACTGTAGTGACATAGAAGGAAAAATATTTAATCTAAGAAACTTTTTAACATATTACTCTGAATATTCTCTCTTGATTATATTTGAAGATCAAAAGAACTGCAAAGAAATTTTGAACTGTATTTAGTAAGTTTGTAGCTATTACTGATATTGATATAGTAATTCTGAAACTATTCTTATGTACCATAGGGCTCAAAATGAATAAGTATACTGACATCACTGGCAACTAGAGTTTTCATTATGGGGGAAAGGTGATACAAATATGGAATGGGGGGTAAGGAAAGGAAAAAGCCTGTGGTGTTGGACTGGAGTTGGAAAAAAGTGGTAAAAAAAATGGGGCTAGAGATGAAATACTGACATTTGGAACAACATGGGTAGACCTTGAAATAATCATACTAACCAAAATAAGCCAGACAGAAAAAGTCGAAAAAAAAGTCGATATTACTTATATGTGGGATATAAACCTGAAAGCAGCAAATAAACAGGATGAACAAACAGAGACTCATGGACATGGACAATGGACTAGTGGTTTACCAGAGGGTAGGGGGGAAGCGAGAGGTAGACAGGGGAAAAAACATTTTAATAATTTCTTCAATTAAATAAATAAGTTAATTAATTAAAAAAGAAAAAAGCAGGGCCTTTTAGAGAAATGGTTGATTTAAGACTGAGACAGGGAGAGTATGGGGTGAGCCTAGAGTTTTCTTTCAGAAACAAAGAAGTGTTCAAAATCAAATGGTGACATGTTAAAAAGAAACTGGAGCTAGCACAATAGACTCTCACTGGCGAAGACTGGGACAACTTAAACATCAAAATAAACAACAGGAACAGCTTATAAAACACTGAATAATAAAATAATCCATGAGTACATACTGTTACTAGAAAAAGTTTTTTAAAGGAATGTGAAGATGAGAAAGTTCCTTTTGAACATTAGATATCCAACTAACAAAAAGTAAAAGAAATGATATAAATAGAAAATTACAAATTTGTAATCATCAATTACTAACAATAATTGGTTCAGGAAAGAATCATCCATGTATGCTAAAACCATTGTGCAAAAGATGCTGAGGATGGTGGCTTGTACCAGGTGGCAGCAGTGAAGGTGGTGACGAGTGATTAGATTCTTGGATACGTTTCGAAGTCACCCCCAAGAGGATCTGCTGATGGATTAGATGTGGGGAGCGAGAAGAAAGAGGAGTTCAGGTTAACTCCAAGAGTTCTGGCCTGAGCAACTAACTGGAAGCATGGAGCTGCCATTTTCCGAGAAGGAAAGATATTAGGAGGAGCAGATCTGTGGGGCAGATTTGGAATTTAGTTTTGGCCATATTAACTGTACCAGACATCCAAATGATCATCTCAGTCAAGCAGCTAAGGCTGAAGCTTAGATTTCAGAGTAGAAGTCTACGCTGGAGAGAAGAATATGGAGTCAGCTGTGAGGAGGAGGAAATGGGGGAAGAGAAGCTGTTCTTGGGTCAAGTTTTAGCTAGTTAAACACTTTTTAACTAGTTAAAAAAGTCACAGGCATATAAGTAACCATGAAACAATATGAGAAACAGTAATAGGCATGTGCAAGGGTGTCATGGGCCTGGAAAGAAAGGACACTAAGAAGCCATCTAACTTAAGTTGGGGAAATGAGGGTGAATCAGAGCAGACTTTCTGAAGAAATCCTTTTACTGAAAGAAAATGGCAGGAAACTACATGGGAAATAAATTATATGACAAGGAGCTGAAACAATATTCCAAAGAGCTGAAAATAAAGTCATGATAAAAACTCCCCATAATTCATAAGGAATGAAGGACATTTATAAGAGGAAAACCCATGGCTATTAAATGCCAACTCAACAAAATAAATTTTAAAAATACGAAGATCTCAGAGTCAGACCTCAGAAATCAGGATCAAGTAGGATTTTCAAGGTAGGCTTTTTGAGCTTGTCTTTGACAGAAGAAAAGAGTAGAGAGAGATTCTAAGCCTACTAAAGGTGGTATATACAAAAGAAGCAATGAGAGGCTGCAGATGAGCAATGAAATGCCACACACTCCTTACAAAGAATAAGGTAGACACCCAACTCGGACACTCACAGAGCACCTAGCATGTACCAGTTACTGTTCTTTGCAAATACTAATTCATTTTAATCTTCCCAAATCTCTGTGAGGTAGGTGCTGTTTTCATTCCCCTTTTAAAGAGGTAGAAAGAGGTTAACCAACTTGTCCAAGGTTACACAGCTAATAAGGGGCAGAAATGGATTTGAACCCAGGGTAGTGTACTCTTGAGTCTGCTATTATTCATTTTGCTGTATTACTTACCTACAAGGTCTACAAGCTGCTGAAGAATGTCCTACAAAATTCATTAAGCAAAAAAAGCAAGGGAAAGTATCTTATAGATTAACAGAATATGTGTGTGTATAAATGCATATGCTTTATAGTTTATGTTTTATATGTATTTAGGTGTATAAATATACATGTGCTTATCCAAATAAACATACATACGTAGGCTTGTCTGTGCATGAAATATTTTTGGATGACTACACAAGAAATTCATAACAGTGCTTCTCTGAGGAAGACAGGAATTGTGAATAGAAGGGAAACTTACTTTTCCTTACATATGTCTTTGTATTACATGAATGTTCATAAAATGTTTATGATACTTTAACTAAAAAATTGTTTTTACGTTAAAAAGAAATAAGACTATGGGAATGTCACACAGACTAGACATGCTCCAGTTTAGTCTGAAGAGGGAGTACACAGGTTCACATAATTTCAGTAATGAGGGGGATTCAGGAGTCTTAGTCTGTTCACTGGCAGAGAAATTAATTGATGTTCATTATTTTAAATTCTTGAATTTGCCAGGACTCGTGTTTTTTGGTTGGGGATACATCCACCCCCATTAAGTATACATCTTGGTGGTACAGCTGGTCCCATTGCCAGAGCCCAGGGCGGAGCCAGGGAATGGCTGTTAGCACAAGCACCCTATCTCACATTCCCTGTCCTCAGCATTACCTCCAGGGGTTGGCCACGGAACAACGCAGACCAATGAGGGCCTAGAACCTCCAGTCTGGGACCTCTCAAACCTGTTTCAGCTTTTAGGAAAGCTGACTTTGCAGCAGTGCAGAGAGTCTGGAACTGCTGGGGTCACCTTCTAGAGCTGACGACGGAAGCCTATACAAGAGAAGTCAGAGCTGAGGCACAGAAGCCAAAAGGTACAGTGTCAGCCCTGAATCCAGTGGCGTTTGAAGCTGACTAGCTTTTGGATTTTTCAGCTTTTAAAACAAAGTTCTATGTTTGCTTAGTTTTAGTTGGTTTTCTCTTATTTGCTATGGCAAGATTTCAATGGATAAAAAAATGGAGGCAGAAAAAGCCCATTTCAATGTGGGAAAGTTCTGTAATATTCCTAAGGTTTAAGTTATAGTGTCCCAACTCATTAGGACTAGGACACGGGTCACCTGATTCCTATTCAGGGGAGGTAGGGGAGGAGAAGGAAGGAAAGCTGATGAGATGGGAAGAAAAAGAGGGAACAGGAGTTGGAGGGGAGCCTCGAGGATGGTTGAAGATTTGCCGTTTCCAATAACAACTGTCATTATTGTATCATATTATCTGTCTCGTCTTTAGCTACATCACGATAGTACTAGTGCTTCTTTTGGAAAGATGATTCTATCATTTTCTGCATGTTGACCATTCATTCATTATACAAATAGTATTAACCACCTACTATAGACATTATTATATATAGATTATCTAGATATTAATCCAGGTACTGTAGATACAGCAGTAAACATGTCCGGAATGAACATTTACTGTTATAAACGTGCCAAAAATTGTTCTAGGTGCTTTTATGTCAATTTCTTCACTTAATCCTAATACTATTTCTGTGAGGCAGATATTTTTATTTTCATCTTATAAATGAGGAAAATAAAGTTGGAAGAGATTAAGCAACTTGTTGAAGATTACACCATGTGTAAGTGGCACAATCTCGAGTAAGATCTAGCTTTTGCTTTCAAATATGGTATTTTGCTCACTAAACCACAGCTATATAAGTACTAAATGACACATATCTCCACTTTAGCAACTTAATATGTTTACTCAGATCCTGAAAAGTCCCTCGTATTATGTAACATATGAATGAAGGATCTTATATAAAGCAATTTATTATCTTCTCTTGATCTATTATTGTTGATTGGATTAATATCTAGGATGTAATCTAATATCTGTTTTTTTTTTAATGAAATTTTGTAGTGGTATGTTCAAGTTGGCTTGGCCTGCTCACAAGAGTTAATTTCAATTTTCAGAAATTTTACAAGTCAGTTGACTCCTTGCTGATAGCTTGAAATTGACCATAGTGGGAGTATTTACATTGAGGAAATTGACAAATACTACAAATCAGGGCTTTTTTTTTGTTGTTGATGCTTTCCTAGAGAGCCAGTTATTAAACATTTACTAGCACACTATGTATTTAAGGCCCATCATATACTCAATGAAGAATTCTCATAGGAATTATTTTCTTAAATTATTCAAAATACTGAAAAACATCTCCAACTTGAAAGATGTTCTATTGCTCCTTAAATGTATAATAATGACATATAAGAGAACACCATGGATACATGTGAATTTCTTTCCTAGTGCACCATGGGGCTAAAATGGTCATTATCGCATATTTCAGGACCATTGGTTTGTAAACGTAATGCCCTAATATACTTGTAATGGGCTGAGTTGTGTCCTCTCAAAATTCATGTGCATCTCAGAATGTGATCTTATTTGGAAATGGGGTCTTTGCAGATGTAATTAAAATGAACTCACCTGGATTATGGTGGGATATAAACACAAGAACTGGGGTCTTTATAAATTAAGGAGAGAGATTCAGACACAGACAGAGAGGGAAGACAGCCATGGGAAAACAGGCAGAAATAGGAGTGATACAGCTATAAGCCCAGCAATGTTTAGGGATTACCAGCAACCATAAAAGGCTAGAAAGAGTTAGGAAGGATTCTTCTTGAGAGACTTCAGAGGGAGCATGGCCCTGCTGACAACTTGATTTTAGACTTCTAGCTTCCAGGACTGTGAGAGAGAAAATTTCTCTTGCTTTAAACTACTCAAGTATGTGGTAATCGGCTATGACAGCCCTAGGAAGCTAATACTGGTGCAAATTTGCATATGCATAGTGTCTAAGAGAACATGGTTAAGGAGCCAAACAAGAATTTAATAAATTCCTTTCTGGTATCCTGCTACCTAAAAGATTTTCATAAGAAATTATCTAAAATGTAGGCTTTTGGTGTAGCATCTGTATTCAATCTTCTACCTAAATTACCTCAGAGAGAAGGATGGGCATGGTGTAAATAGAGCGGAAGCAATACTAATTAGTGAGGTTGACTGAAAATCAATGTGTGGACTGGTGAAGCTTTTGAATAGCTCCATGATTCCATAAACCAATCAACAAAGTTCCCATTCAAAACTCTAATCAGTGTAAGTGGATATATAAAACTAGAAGCAACTATCATTTATAAGTGTTTATTATGCACCATGCATTAAACAGCTCAATTTATAGATATGTCCTACAAAGCAGGTAGTATTTATTTCAACTTTACACATGCAGAAACTGAGGCTTGGCCAGGTTAAGTAACACTGCTAGTAAGTGGCAAAACTAAGAATCAACATCATGCCCAGCCCTGAACTAACTGACTTCAGAGCCAATGCTTTAATACCTACAATTATGTTCCACAAGCCACCTGAACCTCACCCTAGACCTAGAACTTCTAAGTGTAGAACCAGAAATGTGCAGCTTTATTACCTCCTTCCAGCTTCAATTAGACGCCTGTTACTCTTTCTCCTGTGCCCTCTAGCTCACCTTTTCTTCCAAGTTTTCCATCTCTCTGTGCTACATTCCAGGCAATTACTTCAGATCTGCTTTTCAATTTGATAATTCTTTCTTCCACTGTCTCTAATCTTGATTTTAACTCATTCACTGAGTTAAATCATTTCAGAGTTTATGATTTTTATTTGGAATCCTGCTTTTTCTTAACATTTGGTCATAAGGAATTCTCCATGTTATAGAGTCTTCATATTATTTTTTAAAACACTGGCATAACATTCTATTCCATGGTCACACCACTATTTACCTAGTCATTCATCTGTTGTTATATCTTGTCATTATATGACATGAGTCCTTAGAAATTATCATAGAATTATCACAGAACCCCAAACTGGCTAAATGACCCACTAAGACTTGGCATGTCTGAAGTGGGTCCCAGGTATCTCTGTGGTTAGAGCATTCTTGGTGATTCTGATACACATCCATGATTGAGAAACAGATTTAAAGGACTCCCATGAGTAGAGATAGATCCTTAATATTATAGTTAATAGTATCACATACTAGTTTAGAGTATAGATTCTTATATCATATTGTATAAACTGAAATCCTGGGCTTCACCCCTGAAAAGCTGTAAGACCCAGGGTAACTATCTTAACATCTCTAGGCTTCAATTTCCTCATTTACCAAATGAGGATCATAGACCCTATATTAGTGGATTGTTGTTACGATTAAATGAGATGATGTAAATACACACAGCAAATCATTCTTGTAATCATTCTGTTGGGCAGATGGGGACCTAAAGGTGAGAGGCACTGTCTGTGAAAGTCTGCATGTACCTTCCAGTCCACCTTCATGATACCTCAGAGAGGTAAATGTAGATTAGAGGATTCTGATCTGTAATCTACCTGGAGTGTGGGGAGAGGAGACTGAGAATGCAGGGCAGTTTACAGCCTCAGCTCTAGCCCTGCTGACAGGCTGAAAAACAGTTTGTCTTTGGAAGGGAGGTGTTATACCTTCGGGGTCGTAGTATGTCGGTATATTCTTACCTTATCAAAAAGAATGTTCAGTATGTGACTTAATGAGAACTGAATTCCTGAATGGAATGGGGAGATACTATATAATCTTCAGGCTGAGACCACTGGGATTAGAAGAAGCCATCAGAGATTTGCTTCAGAATGAACCATGGTCCCAGGAACAACCATGCATTTAAGGAAGAGGAGAGAAAAATAGAAATGGCCAACAGAGGAAGGTCACCAAGCCTTCTGACAAAAGCAAAACTAAAATTCAGACAATCTGTAAATTCAAGAAGCCTATGGTTCTCCTAATAATTTCTAAGAGTTACGTTTTCACAGCTATGATCTATGCTAGAGGTCTCCTTTAATTTATGATGGAGTCTATGAACATATTCAGTGAATTTAGAGGACTATTTTAAAAACATTATACAAGGTAATATATTGTTCTAGGGGCCAAATGCAAAACTTCTGAACTACTTGAAAGAAAAATTATCTAGAAGTCTAGAGTATGGTTACACATGGGAGTTTTGTCCGCTTGCCTAGAGCAGGACCTGATACATAGTGCTCAGTGAATATTTGTTAAATTTTTGTCTTTTGGCTTCAACCTTTATTGGTTAATTTCATGCTTAATCGGCAACTCTACAGAAGAGCAAGAGAGAAAAAACAGTGAAACCTATTCACCTTTTTTGGCTGTTGATACCAAGTTTCTCCTCTTTTCCAGCCTATACCCAAAATGAAAGGAGTCTTTCCTGGGCTTTGTGATGAGCAACCTAAGTATTTCAACTTGCTTAAAATGAAAAAAAAAAGTAAAAATATAAATATATAAAATTAAAAAAATTAAAAGACTACACACACACACACACACACACACACACGTTTTTTAATTGGCTGCTGTCAAAAAGCTAAAGCGACATGTACTCTACAGCACTGGTTCTTAACCATGTTTGAATCCTTCCCTTTGAAAATCTGATAAAAAGTTATACTTATCCCCCCAGAAAAATGTATATATATTACATAAAATTCTGCATATTAATTCAGAAGTCCAACATCTCTCTGAAACCCTAAAGGGATCCAGGTTACAAAGCCCTTCTCTTCAATTATATAGCACAAGTCTCTGGACATAGGGGAGGGGGTTATTCTCCCTTATTGACACATGCAAATAATGAACAGCTCAAGAGTGTTCATGGAAATTTTAATAAATGCTGCGAATAAGGTTCTATAAGCATGCTTCATTGATTATTGGTGATCTTCCCTGTTGTTTTTAGTAACTGAATCAGATTAAATTATTCAAGATTGGTATTATAATTAGATCCTTGAAATGGCAAACCTTCCGAATCAGACAAGTCTACACAAAGGAAAAGGGAGGTTATGCAAGGCTATGTGATATCCTTAAATATCACAGCAGATGAGCCAGTTTTTATTTGACCTCGACAGAAATGTAACATTTAATATTTTTAAGTGAGAGGCATCAAGAATGGAGAATTAAAAAAAAAATCAATTGGTGTGGGGGGAGGGAGAGAGGCAAACAAAAAAGCTACTGTTGAGCTACTGAACATTTCACCACATGCCTTCTGTTCAACATAAAACACTCAGGAAAGAAAACATATGTGAGAACCAGCTTTCAGGAAACATTTGATTAAAAATAGTTACACTTACATCAGCTATGTTTCAAGTTGTAGTCCACTGCATTTGATGTTTATAACTAAAGAGAAAATAAGAATACCACTGGCAAACTATCTGATTTCAAGACCAAGGTCACTGATGCTGACTTCTGTTTGGCATGGGTTGGGCCACCCTGCAGGATGTCACATCAGCTGAGGAATAGGTGCTCTGTGGCTTGGGAGAGAATCAGGGAGGCTTTCTGCAGCCCCATGGGGCTGCTCCTTTTGGCACCTTTCCACCTCGGTGAGAAGGCAGGCAGTTTGATTAATAAAAAAATCTCACGCGTAACTTTCCGGAAAAAGAGGGAAATGAGCCTTCCCTGGCACTCCTTGCTAAGTCAAAAACAGGCAGGGACAAGCTTGGCCTCGAGGAAGGTACTGGTGCTTTTCTGCCAGCCTCTGCCATGAGGAGCTTCATGATAAAATTAGAACTGAGGAAACTTTAAAGGGAAACTTTAAGGGACAGTATGATAGATTATTAAATGTTTAACAACAGGAAAGCTTTTCTTTTGAAAAAGCAAGACATTAGAGTTAGTATGCATATTTACTTTCCTAAGATTTTTCTCTGGTTGTTATTATTATTTGCTGTAAGAGTCAGAATAAACTCCACATTGTGAATGAATAAATTTTATCTAGATGATAAATAGGAATCAACAGGATCGAAGTGAGTACTAATCTTCAATGGAACCCAGTTTTAACTCCTATTTGCACTGAAAAGGAGCCATCATGTGTAACAGAGAAGTTGGGTTTAAGCCAGTGAAAACGTATCAGAGAATGACAGCTCCAAATAGTGGTTTTACGTATTACAAAGGAAAAAATGATGGCTGGGTAGGGCTTTAGCTGTAACTACATTTTATTTTAGAAAAAGGAAGAGATCAGCGGGAATGTGGTAAAATGATAATATGTATTAAATTGAGATAGTGGTACATGGTGTCTGTTATATTAGTTTTTAAATGATCTATATGCTTGAAGTATTTTACAATTAAACCATTTTTTTTTTTAAAAGAATGTGAAGACTTACACAGCAAGATTCCAGAAAGCTAACTGGAGGGGTGTGTGACATGAAAGAAACATACAGAGCACCAGATGGTCCAGTAGCCTGAATTCTAGAAATAATCTCGACATGGTAAGAGAGTGACAAAGCCTGGCCTACACCTAGCCTATCTGAAATTGGGTTTTAAACATGGGACAAAATTTCAGTAGAGAAAAGAGGATTGTGATAGCCTAGTAGAGTCAGTTATAAATGATTTAATTTGATGTATCATATTTGGACGATCAATAAGAGAGTAACTCAAGTAGGTTATGTGTTTACATGGCCTGCAAAGAAAGTTAGGTGTCTGTACCCTCAAACCACAGCCAGCCTCAGCAGCTTTCAGGTTGGTCCTGACCTTTTGCTTCTGCCTGCATATAGTGACTGAGTGCAGCTGAACCACCAGCCCCTCAGAGCCTCTCAAGGGAGTGCTGTGCTCTCACAGAGGCATGATGGGAAAAGAGGGAGGAAGGCTGACTATGAGGGAGGGAGAGAAGAGTAAGAGGCTGTAGGTGAGGAAAAGGCAGAACTCATAACATTTTACTGTTAAGCCTGAATACATGTACTTCATTAAATATGTAGTGTATGTAAATCTTAGAAATATAATAATTTTTTCTCAGTTAAATGTAAATGCCCTCTGTCTGAAGTCTCTGCAGAGCAGACTCTGGGGGTAAGTGGAAGGCATTCTCCATTGCAGCTCCCCCCACGGGAGGAAGGCTGAGGACCATTCCACTGGTGCTCCTGCTGCTCACACAGCTGCTCTGCAGGTCCACAGCCTGACTGAATGTGTCTCAACTTTCACTTTCTCTTCTGTAACAGTTTATACCGAGGGCCAACAGAACACCTATGTTAACTTTTAGGTATGCAGTCATCATAGAATATGGAACATGTAAGATATGGGTTTTTTCTTCCCTTTCCTAGTTCCAAGTATACTAGCTTGGAGATTCTAGAAGAAATTAAACAGTCACCATAATCATCATCTTGAAAACAAGTATCTACCAATAATCAAGAAAAGTACATGTTTGCAAAATAATATACTTAGGCAATTCCACACAACCTATGTGCTACAGCTTTATAGCAGAAAAGTATACAAAGGAGAAAGGTTAAAGTTGATTTGACACTGCATCTTGAGCAGTGGTTCTTAAGCAGGGTGATTTTTGCTCCCCAGGGGACATGTGACAATGTCTGGAGACATTTTTGGTTGTCACAACTGTTGGAATGTTATCAGCATGTGGTGGGTAGAAGCCAGGGATGCTGCCGTATATTCTACAACCCACTGGAATGTCCCCCACAATGAAGAGTTTTCTGGCCCAAAATATCACCAGTGCTGTTTGAGGAACCTTGATTTGGTTATATCTGTTCCCGTTCAGCCTCACAAAGAGCCGGTGTTTAGTTAACTACTGCAGAACACATGTACAATGGTATTGTAAAGATCCTCCTGATAAAAGATATACACTAAGAGCAATTCTTTTCTCTGCCTAAAATTTACAGGGAAAGGGGATTTAAAAATCCACTGTAAACTGAAAGGTCACCCTCAGCTATCCATTATGAAAAGACTATTAAAAGTGATATTGGGAGAAGAGCTCTGGAACAAATAACTCATGGTTGTCTCTTTCTCTTTCTCCTGAGCTCATCTCTGATTAAGAGCTTGTATGATAAATAACATTTCTTCCGTTAACTGTTGCAAGCAGCAGAGCCATTTAAACTCTCAGTGAATGTTGACACGCTAGAAGAACAATGACAGTTTGTATTAAATTCTCTGAACTGTTCTTCCTTTTCTTACCACAAGATTAACTGCTTAATGCCTAATAAATAGATGTACTAGTGAATAAAAAGAATGATTGGGTGCAATAATGAAGCTTAGCTAATTTTAATAATGATCAATTTACACATTTATATTTTGACTTCCTTTACTATTAGTTGTTTATATATCTGTATTTCCCACTAAGTATTAAACTCCTTGATAAAGAAACTATCATTTGACAAGAACATCCCATGTCCATTAGGTTGTTCCATTTTTAAATTATTTTATAAATGTGAGGCAGCAACTACTACATGAGAAGAATGTATGAAGACTGAGCATAATTGGATATATAAAGTTTTTTATTAGGTAATAAATCTATAACAAAGTTAATGCCATGTATTTGCTAGTATCAATAATTGTTACTTAGGCACATAAGATTGGAGCAATACAAGTAAACGGTTCATGAAAATACCATAATTTATATTTTTCTGTGTAGAGCCAATACAGAAAAAAACTCCTAGTTTTTCTCTTAATGTTAATTCTTCAGTGAGTATAATCAGTGTCAATACTGATAACATGTATCTTTTAGTTATCCTTATCACAAGTCCACACACATAAACACATACAATATTTATCTATTGACACACAGACACATGTGTTAAAAAGGTAAGTGCTGGATGTGACTCCCTAACATCTGAGTACCCTTCACCTCCCTGAGCCCTTCTCACCTTGTTTCCAGAAGAGATAATGTACATAAAGTGCTTGGCAAATCTTTGGTGTTTAATAAATGCTAATTCCTTGTTTAATTACTGCTTCTCTTTTCTCAGGCAGATTCTGAGGGACTGAGACCATAAGACCATCTGTCACCTCCTTCTTGTGGGCTAAATACATCATATTTACCTCACCTAATGACCCTAAATAAGAAAAATAACTTTCATTCCATATGACAGCGAGGAGACTTAAAATGCAAATATGGTTGGTAGGACCAATACTATATAATATGGGTGGGTTTCATTCAAAAGGTAAGAAATATCATCATAGTATTTTGTCTTCTGTTTTGGAACAGGCGTAAGAAATTAGAAAGGCCTGGGCCATAAGTGGGGTATGACGAGAGGGAGGAAATGAAATGCAAGCCTGGCAAAAACATGGACAGATTTCTTTGACATCATAATTCTATTAAGGGCCTGCCCTGTTGTCCTTCACTTAGTCACACACACAAAAATGACTGAGACCAAAAATATGTCATATCCTAAGGGGCATACACACCTTAGCGGAAACTAAGTTGATAACGTTTTGCCGAAGCCTTGAATTACTGAACAAATACAAGTTTTTATATATGACAAAACTGCATTTGTGGACTGGTTTATCTACAAAACTATTATCAATTATTCAGTGAAACATGATACCATTCACGAAAATTAACTGAAATTAACTTATAGAAAGATATTCTCCTTAAACTAAGAAACCGTAAAACAGCCTGAAGATGTGTGAAGCACTTGGCCAAGCTCATCACAGGCCTGTTGCGATGCAGTACTTTCTAAAGACCACCACATGCAGATGCACGTACGCGCAGGCAGAGGCCCCATGGGACTTCCAGGTTCTCTGTGGAACACTTGCAGAATCTGCTCATGCAATCGCTAAGAGACTCTATGAAGTATATACCAACAAAGTTTCTGCATTTTATGCATTAGGGAACTGAGGTTTACAAGTGTTGGATAACCTAGTCAAAGCCACACACATACTATGGATCTGAATTCATGATCTTAAATTCTGTGCTCTTTAATCTCTACACTCAGTCATGTGTTTCATTTTCACTAAATCTCTAAAGACTTGAAATTAAGCACTTCTTTCCGAGACATTAAAGTTTGAAGAAGTATATAATTAAAAAACCCTTGAAAGTGATCAAGAAATCGTAAAAGTTTGTCAACTAATGTTGAAATAATTTCTAACAAGTGAAAATATTAATAGAATTTAAAAATCTGTCACTTCTATTGATGAGAGAATTTTCTATTTAAGAATTATAGTACTCTTGTGAATATTTCAGCTTAGGGGGCAAAGGCAGATGGTATTCATTTAAAGCAGTTCCTCGCTTTCATGCCTAGGAAATCAAACCTTCCAAAATTCACAGAGAAAGATGTCACTAACTTACTTTGACTTGAGGGTAGGACTTCTTGTTCTTCTCACTAGATGCACCAGGGAGTCCTCCATGGGATGGGCCTTCACAGACGTAGCGGAAACGAAATCCTCTCTGTGAAGATAAACATGGAGCCAACAAGTTTGAGAAACTTATTGAAAAGTATTGGGACAAAGTTATACACAAATTTTTAATTTTTGTGTGTATGAGATGAGAGAGGAAAAACAAGAAATATGTAAAAGAGGACTTTGTAAATGAGAACCACTTTTCCCATAATCTTACTACGAACATAGAGGTTAATTGATATTTGTGTACCATGCTGTGGCTTAAAAGCCAGATCGCTAACCCTGCAGAAACTCTCCAGCTGTGCCGACACAGGGAATGAACTGCTGAAGAGTTGGTTTAAGTCTTGGACTTGACGTGCTACAGCTTGTTGGAATCAGAGCTTCCTCATCTCAAATTGCTGCTGCCAAACTCTGAACCTGGCCATATTCTTTAAAGTTATGCTTCTTTGATTCTTACTTAAAAGAATTCCTTTATCTACTCTGATTACAGCTTGTTCAGAAGGCAATACAGCAATGTCTTGTTAAATATAGCACATCCATGTTGTAGAACACATCCTAAGCTAGACTCTGCATTTGGCCAGCTTCTCTCAATAGTTCCAAAAGATAAGATCTTTAATTTTATGATTATTGATATCATCAAGCTCAAGCTCTCTGTATTAACTGACTTGAATGAATCCAAAACCAAACAGTCCCTTTAAATATTATTAACTCAAGAGTTTTACAGATGTAGTAAATCAATGAATAGTTAGCTAAAGTTTTTACTATGTGAACTACTATAGGCTGATGAACTCAAGTTTTTTATCTATATAAATGGGAGTAGACTAGACTATCTTTAAGGTCTATCCCAGTTTTAACATTTTAAGATTTACAAAGCTAACAATTATAATTTGTATACATATTTGTACACAAATAATAAAACAAGGACGAGTATGAGAATGGATTTCATCATCATATTAAGTGAACTTTCAGTGTTTTCCCTAAAGGACTCAACTTCATAATAATGTCAGTCAATCTGTGGCAGTGTGAGTGGTTCATAATTATACAGTCACTGACAAAATGGTTTTTCTTTTTTCAAATTTACCTCTGGGTGAAAAGATTATGTTAATATACTTTAGGTAGCATCCTAGCCTTTCACTTATTTTTACTGTGAGACTGACTTCATATAAACAGTGCTACGTTACTAAGCCACCAGGCGCTCTACACACCCACTAACTGCTGGTGGGGTTTCTGCCCTGCACACTCATAGCAACTGTGAACCTGGCAAATACAAAGGTTTTAACAGCTCTGAGTTCATCAATGAATGTAAAATTTTTGCCCTCCTTAGACTGCATTCTATTTCATTATTCCTCATGTATAGTCTGGGAAACAGTCTCTGAGTGGTCCAGGGGCCCTGAATGAATTCATATCTCTGGCATCTGGAACTGTGCCTATACACCCTCTGTGATCTTTCTGATTTGCAAAGAGCATGGGTACGAAAGCATGATTCATGGGAATGAGTAAGGCCTGAAATAAAGTCCCTAGCATAGGAAAGTTCCTCAAGTTACACATGGCTCTAAAGTACATGAACAACTCGTTAAAGTAGGACCTAGAACAACTCTTGCATACGGATCCTCAAGGGATTCCAAACCTAAGTCCTAAGGAAGTCTTTTGAGGTGAAGTTAGACATTTAGGGGCAATTCTTTTGTCTTGCCTCTCAACAAAATTCAAACTAAAAAATAAGTTACAAATTTTGCCTTATACCTTTTGTAGATAAAGATTATTGGCTTATTTTTAATAAATAAATGAAATTTCCACAAGCATGAAAAAGCATCAGCATGTGCAACAGTTAGCCTCCAGAAATGGCTAACAATAAAGTTAGAAATTTACTCGACTACTATGCAATATAAATCAATTTCAGTTTTAAATGGTATTAGATAATTAGCACTGAATAATATGCAACAGAACTTGATATTTTAGAGATTAGTAGTCTATGCTATGACTCATCTCTGTCAAAGCTGGGGGGAATTGTGGCAGAGAAACATCCCCCCGAAGTAAAAGAACATTTTTCTAACTTATTTTTTAAAACGTAATAAAGCAATTCATTATCTTTAATCACAAAATTCCTTTAGCAAAGTTGGAAAAATATATACATGTATACTTTTATATATTACTGGGAGTAGTATCAAATAAAATATGAGAAAAAAGACAAATCTTAATAGCTTGCTTAAATTTGAAAAACAATAAATAGTTTCTTGGTTTCATAAGAGTATCTAAAGTTCTAAAGGAATGTTAAGCTGAGGATTGAAATTTATTACTCTTTATTTTTAGGAATATAGGATGTCTTCAAATGTGTTGTTGCGATACATTTCTGATACTAAATTTTTGAGAGTAAAGGTTTGCAAATCCACAGCCATTCATCTCAGTAACTCCATTTGCTTAAAATGAGTCATCAACCTCAAAGGCAAGGCTACATCCACCTGGTCAAAAAGTCTTACTTAAATACAACCTTCTTATTTTCACTGGAGTCAGACATCAAAATAACATCAGTTTGGTAAATGGACACATTATTTTACTCAGATGAGCTTTTATACCTCCACATATAGGGAATTAAATTTTGAATTGTGGAACTACGTAAACCTTCAGGTAAATTATAAATGTCAATTTTCTTATAACTGTTGGACCCATAATAAGAAATTGCATTTAAACTTCTCATTGTAGTGCTATGCTTATGAAAATGGATATTTGAAAAATGTACTGTCTAGTATGCAGAAAAATAATTTTTAGTTGATTTTTCAGTTTCATGAATTACCCAGGTCTTACAAGCTAGAAAATTTTCCAGCAGGCCAGACCACTGCATAGAATTTCAGGGATACAGTTCCACTGGGAGGGTCTTTGAGAGAACTGATGACCTCCTGTGAGAAGTCACTACTGTGGAATTGGACATAAGCAAAGGAACACATGTTGGCAGCCTGTGGAGTCAGGCTCTGCCACTTACAAGCAACTAGAACAATACCCCGAAATCTCATGTTTCCACACCAAAAAATTTTATCTAAGTTCAATCTTATAAGAATAGTCTATTTGGTCATAGACAAGATATTTGTAGCCTTTAAATGCTGACCAAATCCAAATACATATATAATGCCATGATTATAGTAACCACAATAAATGTTATATTTAAGTTCTCAGTTAGCATTTGTTAAATGTTACAATAAGCCTGAGCTACTAAAACACTTAGGAAAGGTACTGGGTAATATAACTGCAAGAGAGCAGGTATACACACCCTCAGTCTCACACAAATTTGATAAGCACATTCATTTAGAGATTCACTGACTTTTTCCTAATTCTGTAGAGAACTATCCCATTACTTCTACCCTCTAATAATTGAAATCTATTGGCAAATACTAAAGATTCTCTTTCCTCCTCTTTCATAGCACTGATCCTAATCAACTTGCAATAAATATTATCCACAAAGTTCAGGCATGGTGAGGAGGCCACTTCAATTCCATGGGATCCTCTATGGGATCCAGTGGTATAAGAAAGAGCCTGAGAAAATAAAATGCTCTTCTCCTGACTCCAAAGAATCTAAGTCTAAATGTAACACCATAATGTCAACTCCAATTGAAAAATAAATAAATAAATAAATAAATAAATAAATAAATAAATAAAGCTAATACCAGAAGGAAGAGAGAACTCAACTGTTCATTCTTATATTATCTATCTCCCACTGGTACTTTTAGTATCTTTGGGTACATGTTTTAAAGACAGAACAGAAAAGGCTAGAGCTACTAAAGGCAGGAGGAAGGCTAAGAAGTACTGCATGTGCATGACACGATTGATGGATGTAACTGAGTATGTGAGCTGCATGTATGTGCATTTCTGTATGAATGACAATGAGTGAAGATAACCTGTGCCTTTTCTAGGAGTGGCTGGTAAATGAAGTTGGTAGAGATAGTAAGATACCAAGGATTTATAATTAATGGAAGTTTTACGGAACTACGTACTGAGGTTCAAGTCAGTTTGAAGAATGACTAAGAGAAATGTAAAGTGGAGAAATGAAGTTGTTATATAATTTGGCAGGTTGTTGATATTCTAGATAAGGTACTTCCTTCATAAAACTCATGTATTATTATTTTGTGCCTGAGATATTAATATTAGACTTATGGATCTAACATTTAAAGTCCCACCCCTTTATAATGTTCTTACCTGTTTAGGTTGCTCTAATATTTGAAGGTATGGGCCATCTGCTAAAAACAAAAACATCAAACAGAAACGAAAAGAATGTGAGGTTTCTCAAATTTGGTATAAAATATAAAGCAAGTAAAAAACTGAAATTATGTTTTTAAGTAGAGGTTTCAGTTAAATCTTTAGCTAAAATCCCACGAGTATATAATTTATTTTCCTTATTTGAATATTGAATTTATCTTTTTTTTTTTTTAACAGTCTTACAGCTTTAGGAACCACAATAAGTAAACATTCTTGAATGGTAAAATTCAATAAAAGGCCTGATATTTGGTAAGGATTAAGATATTAATAGTCTTCACAACCTTGTGTACCAGCAAAGCATTTTATTTTGCCTTTATATCATTAGATTCTGACTTCTATTCCTCAGAGAGAATGTGCTTAATGTGAAATTACAAGAGACTGAGCTGGTACGTACTTGTGTGAAATACACAGATAATGGTCTGTTTTTCCTTACACTAATTTTTGGTTACTTTCTCTTACTTGAATCAGTAAGTACTGCCTTCATTCCCTAACTGGCTAGCTTGTTCCCCTTCCTTCTAAATTTAATTTGGTCTATCTGGCATGATGGACTTTTTTTATTAATACATAGTTTTTGATGTTTGTATACAATTTTTGAATACTATGATCTAATATAAACTCTATTCTTAAAAAGCAAAAGCATTTTATAAAATCTTGAAAATAATTTAATTGAAGATAGGTACACACCAATTAATTATTATAAAAGCATAAAGGAAACTAGAAACTTAATCCATACTTTGATTATATGACTTTGGAAATTCAAAGGAAAATTAGATCTTCTGACAGTATAAATACAAATTTGTTCAATATGAGAAAGTCCCTAAGCTCCACAGCTGGTTTTATGTGAATAGCATAATAACCCATAGCTCTGCAATAAATAAAGGCATATGGTGTTTCTTACTGGTTTGAATATAAATGTAAAAGTTTGGTACTAGAAAATTTCTGGGAGAATGCTTCTGTGTCCATTTCAATCTTTACTGTCTCTTAGCCAGAAGTTTAAGACCTATTATTTTAGATAAATACATTTATAAAAAAGAACTAAACACCTTCAGATTGAAATTAAAAATAAACAACTAACTTAGGAGAGGAATTATTTTTTATCTTCTCAGTATTATGATGAATCAGGAAAAGCTAGAGAACAGCAGGAAACAAAGGTATAATTATTTCCTGTTATTACTGAAGAAATTTACAAGAAAGTCAGTTGAAAAATGACTGAATTTGCAGCGGAACATACACACGAAAGGAAATATGGGGAGTGAGTGGCCAATGTAGTATAATATAGGTAAATTATCTCTCTTGTCTGTATGAAATTAATCCCTGGACATTTTTAGTTAGTTTCAGAAAAAAAATTGCAATTCAAAAATTCTAAAACATGGCTAGAATTTAATTTTTGATAAGGAAATAAAACCAATTAGAAATAGAAGTATTTACATACTACTAACACATAGCCTGTATGACAATGTAACAAATACAGTTATAAAAACATTCTCTCTAGAATTCTCAGTGAACATATCAAGAGAAGCATTTAAGAAAGTAGCATTTGGATGTCATGGAAAATAAAGGGGTGTTGGGACACATTGACATTAAACTTCAAGTCTCTCACTTATTACTGACTCTTCTAAAAGTTCTTGAAATCTTGCTATTATTTTTGCTATATGATTAAATTTCCTTTAAATATGTGAAATTTCAAGGTTTGGAAATTTTATTAGTGAAATGGGGCCACTTTTCTCTTTTGGAGAACATACTCAAAAGTTAAATCAACTAGAAAACTAGATTTGATATGCATATAATTGTTTCAATGCCAATTTTCTTTTGGTCACATTTCTATTCCATGAAGTGACATCCCATCATATAGAGAAGTTTAAAAATTATGGCATAATGTTATAGACTTAACAGTTGTACTATATCCCATAGAGTTTTCAACAAGTAGTGAAACTACTTATGGTTTTAGATTTTAAGAAATATAGAAGATAAAAGTTTCATGTCAAAATTACAAGATAATATTGGTTTACATACTCTTCCTATCCCTTTAAAATGTGAATAAAACAGTATACATTCTAGATTATAAAAACTGCACTATGCCACTGTAAGTGGCGGGGGGGGGGGGAATGTAACAATAGGAATGATTAGGTAATAAATGGAAAATAAAATTTTAAGGTATAATTTTAGAAGTTTTTCTAATATTATGGCAAAAATGATTTCTACAATGTGAAGCTCTGACCACAGAATATTTACAGAGATGGTTCTTTTGATAATCTTATTTCTAGCTTCATAAACTTGATGAAATAAATACATTATAAAAGTGTCTGCCTCAGGATAGTGTTTGGCATTTATAAGGCATTAAATGAAAAAAGTATCTGTTTCCTAAGGGCAGAACCAAGTTCTGTTTTCAATAAAGCATCAATACTAAGAAAAATACTTTGATCCTCAGAATTAAAAGTTCACAGGAAACACAGAAGCTACTAAGATATTTACTTGTTCTTCACAGGAAGCTGACCTAGAGCTCAAATTGGACAGCAGTTCATGAAATCTCAGATATGAGAGACTACAAAATATGCTTTGTGGTGTACAGAAAAAGGCCTCAGGAACACAACTTTTGCTAATGAAGATGAAAGCATAGGACATTTATTTTTTCCCCTCCCCTGAACTCCTAGAAATAATAGAGATAAAAATGCAGAAAAACGTTCTGATCTAAAAAATGAAAAGTGAGTGACAGAATAACAATAATAGTTTTAAATGAGAATGATAGAAATTAGATAAAGTCTCCCAGTGAGGACAAGCAAGTCCATGGTAAATTGAAGAGCTGATGCCCACTTCAGTGATTACAAAGCTTTCATTTTATATACAAATTCCATCATTTACTCACACTGCTTTTGAACATCTCTTAAGTCTCACTGGTGATGTGAGGAGCACATAAAAAAAACCATCACATTGATCTTACATAGAAATCAATAAATAAAAGAAGAGACTAAATGTGATAATTTTTTAAATCACTCATGAGATTAAACAATCTGTGGGTAGGGATAATATGGTTATATTAGAAGGAAGGATGATTATCATGAGTTTATCCAACTGGTCAGAATGTAACACTAAGAGTTTTTTAAAAAGATGATTTTTCTACTAGAGTGATTTTTTATGATTTTTGTACACTTTGTTTCCCCAGTGCCCAGCATACATAATAGGCACTCAAGTGTTTTTGGAACAGATTTGAAAGGTAGGCATCTGGGGCAAAGCAAAGAGAAGGTAAAAAGAACCCAGAGATGATGAGATTGGGTGACAAGGAAAATCCTCATATTGGGTGAAAAAATTCCTTCTGAGCTGTCTTAGCAGATATCAGCAACGATTACAAATCATATAATAAGTAATTGGGGTGAAACATTTTTGTGCAAATATATTTCAAGTAAGTATATTAAAAAATTGGTTTTAGGACATAAATTGCCATTTCCTTCCTAGGTGTATCACTGACTTTCTAAAAGAGACTATTAGCAACTCTTGACTAAAAAAAAATGAAAGCAAAACACTGGGCAACAGGAGTTTAGATTTTTCTTACCTGTCTGCAGTGGCATCTGCGGTTGAAATAATTCTGGATTAAATATTGTATGATTCAAAGGATCCAAATGAAACATCTGTAACAAAGAAAATTTAAATTTTTAATCATTGCTTTTCCAACATTGTATTAAATATGTAAAGTTGCTATACCTAAAACTTAATTATAAGAACAAAAATAAACTAAAAACAAAAATCTGAAAATATTTCAGATCAGGATTTTAAAAATACCTTCATGTGTATGGAACTTTACATAGAGTTGAGTTGTGTTTAAGTGACAAGGAGATTTGAGAAGAATGACCTAGCTATAAAGTCCACAAAGGTAGCTTACTTAACCAGTATATCTTCAGGGACCAGAATATTTTTATTACACAGTGGACACTTAAATATTTGTTGAATGAATGATTTGAAGGTTGTACTCTCTTAGAAATATAAGCACAAGAAAATAATCCTAGAAATCTGAATTTCTTTTTTTTATGATGGTAAATAAACCCCAATTTTAAGGCCTGAAAGAATTTGGCAGCAGCCTTGGAAAAATTTTCAGAAAGACTGAAAATATGACTTACAGTCCAAGGAGCAGAGACGTGAACATAGAACTCCCTCCCTTTTTTTTTTTTTCTTTTTACCTTTATTTACCTAGCACAATGCAAAACAATGCCTGGAATTTAGTGGGTGTGGTAGGGTGAATAACAGTTCCAGAAAAGGCATCCATATCCTAATCCCCAGAACCTGTGAACACTGTCTCATATAGCAGGAGGGACTTTGCAGATGTTATTAAAGTAAGAATACAGAGATGGGAAGAGTATTCTGGATTATCCAGATAGGCCCAATAAGAAGGATGCAGGATATCAATGTGAATAATTGGAGATGTGACAATGGAAGTAAGAGGCTGGAGCAACTGAGGAGACCATCAGGCAAGAAACACAGGCAGCCTGTAGAAGCCGCAAAAGGCAAGAAAATGAAAGCTTCCTGAAGGAGAGCAGCCCTGCCAACACCTCGATTTTAGACTTCTAACCTCCATATTCTAAGAAAAGAAATTTGTGTTGCGTTAAGCCATTAAATTGAGGTAATTTGTTTTGGCAACAACAGGCATGCAATATATTTTGATGGAATTATATTCCATCTTTATAAGTTACTAATAATTGCTTATTCCAAGAAAAAAAAATTCTTTCTATTTAGTTTCATTCGTGATTTTAAATTCATATTTCTGAGCTGGGTAATTGTTTCAACCTAGTCAGTCATCAATTTTAAACATCTGTGGACAACATAGAAATCAACCATTTTTCACTTTTTATGATTTGCTAGTTGGTAAGTATACTGCCCCTAGTATTTGTAAAAAAAACACCAGTATTACAATTTACTCCTTTTCTTTATTAGTATATTATTGGAAGTTCTTAGGTACCTAAAGCTTCTTTACATCAAGAGTAAGAAACACATTGTTTAAATAAAGAACCTTTTGCATTCAGTTGTGAGATATGCAAATTTTCAATTGAGGAATAGTAAATGTGCTTCACTTCACTGCTTAAAGCTCAACTATGCTTTTCATTGTTTGCTGAAAAGGAAATATAGGAATGAAAAGACATGTTATTGTAAAAACAGGCCCCACCTTACAGCGTATTCACAGAGCAGAGTCTCAGAGAAGAAAAGATGACCTAGTAGGAAAAAAAAAATCTTTCCTATGGTTCTGTAAGTGGCCTCAACGACTGGATAGAGGGCAAAGCACTGATCTTAGGAAAGAGGCACTTCACTTCAGACAAAGGGAGAAGCTGAGCTGTGCTGCCACTTGCATCGCTTGCATTGTGTATAATAAGGTCAAGGGTGGAGAGCAAATTCCAGAGTATGCTACACACTGAAGCTATCTCACTGAGGACATGTAAACTTCAGAAAATATATACCACTCAGCTTCAGAAAAGGAAAAAAAATAAAGTTCAATGACCTTTCCTCTTAAAAATGGAAATATCAGAATATACCCCACCTGTTGCTGATGATCAGAAAAACTTTCGAAATGAATGTTTTTAGCAGATTTTACTCTTGTGTGGCATAAAGGACTATCTCTTGTTGATAAGATTTCCTGCATATAAACAGGAAAGCATGGTCTGAAACTAAGAAGAAAAAACTCGAATGCTGGTTAGATTTTGCCTTTAATTGTTAGAGACAGCATATTAAAAGTGAAAGGTAAGACATAGGTTTTGATAATATGAGTAGCCAAATGTCTTTCATGCTACAATCAAAGAAGATGTTCCTAGACTTATCCTATGTCACCATTTTAAAAATAAAGTTCAAAAGGAGCATCTGAATGTAAAACGCTATGCACACTCAACTTTGAATCTATCAGAACATTATCAAGAGTAATTATGCTAGGTAAGTCTTTTTTATTTAAAGAAGCAATAGACACCTTAACAAGTATTTCACTTTTGGTTTTATTCTTTCTGACTGATTCTTTGCATGTGTACATTTGGGAAATTCATTTTTTTTTAGGTGGTTGTCACTAAAGATTAAGTGTGAAATGACTGCAAATCTTGGCCCAGGGTCCCCTCGTACCTCGTGTTCCCTCTCTTGTGTATCCTAGCAAGCTACTGTTCCAAATCTCAGCTTACACAGACTTCCTTTGGAAAGTCCTCCCTTACCCTGTTCTCCCCACAGGGCAGCGTAGAGTGACCCCTGTCAGCATTTCTGTCCCATTCTGTGCAGACTACGACTACAGTATTTATCACCATATGAAACTATTTATGTTACTATCCCCAATTAGAATGGCAGCTTCTGAAATTCAGGTCTATGTATCACTTATTTTTGTACCCATCCTTAGTCAATGTTCTGCTAGATAGTAATGCCTCAATAAATAGCTGATGAATGAATACACCTCAGTTTAGATACTTCTTAAAAGTCATTATATTAAAATTTTAATATTGTCATTGCAGTTACCCTAGAGTCTGAAAATTGCTTTCAAATGGTTCCTTTAACATACATTTTATATATATATATATATATATATATATATATATATATATATATATATAAACACACACACACACACACACACACACACACACACACACAGAAAAATATTAATAACCAATAAAGATTTGTTGGACTAGTCAACATTTCTATAAGCTTGAAATGTTCACAACTAAAATACTAGGTGAAAAAAAAAGGACACTAGTATCTCTTTACAACTGTTAATAAAATTATAATGAACAGTTTTATGCTCCCAAAGCACATTTGCTGCCCATTAAGTCTTTTCAACACCCCTGTTAGTATGGGGCTAGCATTCCTATTTTCTAAAAAAGAAAAGTGAGGACCAGGGTGGGCTAAGTGATTCCTTAGGTTTTTAAGAGCTTATCAATAGCAGTCAGCACTTACAAAAAGATCTTCAAATTCTAAGTCCAAAAGGTCTTTTAACTACACCAATCTGCCTCCTCATTAGATGAGTTTTAAATAAATATTTAGTGTCCCTCAACCCTGCCAAAAGATATGTTCAAGTCCTAACCCGCAGTACCTGTGAATGTGATTTTACTTAGAAAAAGGGTCTTGCAGATGTGACCAAATTAAGATAAAGTCATACCAAAGGGTGGGCCCTAAATCCAATGACTGGTGCCTTTATAAGAAAAAAGAGAGGGAAATTTGCATGTAGAGAAACAAGAGAGATACACAGGGAGGAAGGCCTTGTGCTAGGGTGATGCAACTACAAGTCAAGGAATTCTAAGGATTGCCAGCAACCACCAGAAGCTAGGGGAGAGGCAAAGAACAGGTTCTCCTTCAGAATTTCTGGTTACTTCAACCTTGTCGTCAACCCTGTACTTCTAGCCTCCAGAACTGTGAGAGAATATATTTCTGTTGTTTTAATAAGACATCTGGTTTGCGGTGACTTGTTACAGTAGCCCTAGGACACTAATACAGTAATAATTATTTGACCTGTAGCATATATAACTTTTATGTGACAATGTGTTATAGCAGGGTTTAAGTTACTCATTGTATCAGACATCTTCTCTCTGACCTTACATGGAGAAATGGGGAAACTGCATAAACAATTAAAATTTTAAACCAATTTTAGAGTTTGCCTGATACTTACTATTGTTACTTCTGTTATTTAAAAACATAAATACATTTACATAAAAAATTATCAGTGAGATGATTACAATACTCACTTGTTCATGTCCTCCCAAATATGGATCGTCTTCTGCCATTCTGGAGCTGTATATGAAACAAAACAAAAGCAAACTGTAAGACTGAAATAAACCTTAAAAATGCAATCATGCTGTATTATTCCAGTAAGACCAAATATAACCCTTTTTTAAAGGCCTTATGAAGAGGACATGGTCTAGTTCTTCTTTGCAATCTTAAATCTAACAGCAGAAAGATTGCATAATCAAGGAATTACCATTTACATGTAATCCAAAACTCTTATGTCAAGCTCACAACAGTGCCCTGGAGTTTGGTACAACTAGACTTCATCTAATTAATGCATATCTGGATTCCAAGAGGTCATTTCTTTTTATCACCACGTGGACTTCAAGGATGTACAGTCTTAGCTCTTCGTGTAGATTATTTTCTAACCCTTCAAGAATTTTGTGATGGTCCTAAAATGGTCTCCAAGCTTTCTATACGTTGCTCAAGTAGAGAAGCTAAGGCGGGAGCGGGGGGGCATTCTGCTCTCAGATGGGCCTGGTCAGCGCGTCACGGCACAAGGGGATGATGGCTACAGGGCGCCGTGCTCCGGCCTCCGGTGTGTTCCACTACAGTGACACATTGTCAAAATGGTTCAGTAGTTCCCCCTTATCCGTGGTTTCACTTTCCATGATTTCAGTTACCCACAGTCAGAAATTATTAAATGAAAAATTGCAGAAACAATTTATGAATTTTAAATTGTGTGCTTTTCTGAGTGGCTTGATGAAATCTCCTGCCATCCTACTCCATCCCACCTGGGATGTGAATATTCTCTTTGTCCAGTGTCCCCATGCTGTATTCCATACCAACCTATTAGTCATTTAGCCATTTTGCTTATCAGATTGACTGTCACAGCATCATAGTGCTTGTGTTCAAGTAACTCTTATTTTACTTAATAATGGCCCAAAGTGAAAGAGTAGCGATGCTATCAATTTAGATGTGCCAAAGAGAAGCCATAAGTGCTTTAAGTGAAAAGTTTAGTACAGTTCAATAAGATATTCATCTTCACATAATTTTAGTACAGTATATTGTTATAACTGTCCTATTATATTATTAGTTACTGTTGTTAATCTCTTACTGTGCCTAATTTATAAACTAAACTTTATCACAGGTATGTATATATATATATATATATATAGGAAAAAACATAATATACGTAGGGTTTGGTACTGCCCTTGGTTTCAGGGGACTTGGAATGTATTTCCCATGGATGAGGGGGTACTACTGTATAGAAACACTATAATATTGAAAGTGCAATCAAAAGACACAAAAATAAGAGCTTTATTACCAGGGCTACAGTCTCAGATTTAATCAACCCCAGCCAGCCATTAATATGTTGCCTGCCCTAGCAATCTTCTCTTATCGAGATGCCTGAAAAAAGTGAAGAACCACATCATCAGATAAAAATAGTATCTAAAATCACATATCATTTTGGATTTATTTATTTAAGAAATATCCTTATCATCATTTTAAATGTAAGTTAATTTTATTTAAATTTACTTAGATCAAATTTTAGATATATTATATGAAAAATTAGAAGATTAAAAAAACAAGACTGAAAACAAATATAAATTCCTGAGGCAAAGTTTTCCTTTTTTTTTGTTTCATGAAGTCTATAAAGCTCTCAAAGGTACTTGGGACTGGGGCTGAAATGTTAGCTGTCCATCAAAATCTGTTCTTTCCTTTCCCACAGTCATGGAGTTGTAGCTGGAGACATGGATGCTCAATGAAAGTATATCCCACATTTCCTTGGAGGTAGGGTCGGCCATAGGCTGAAATACTCATTAGTGGAAAGTCAGAACTACTGTGTGCCACCTCCAGGTTTGGGCTTAAGACCCTGATATTTTTCTTCAATGTTTTTGTTTTTTCTCTTTCCCACTGGATAAAACCTAGACATGGAGAAGACGAAGCTTCTACCATATAGATGATGCTAAAAGGCAGGCAGCTAATACTGGTGGTGATGTGAGAGAGAAAGAAACCTCTTTGTTCTTTAACCCAGTGTGTTGTTGGATTTCTGTTAAAACAGTTTAGCCTTCACCTCAACAAATGCTTCACCTAACACTTCAATAGGACAAAATCAGGCAAAGAAGACCTGATTCCAATGGAATGCTCTCCTGCTACAGCTCTGTGTGAATGGTGAGGAGTGAGGATTCCTAGTGGGATACAAGGTGGTGTCCAACTTCAATAAAAGGGACAAGGGCAGCTCTGAGTCCTATAGAACAAAAAGTCTATGCAGATTTGTAAGAAGATATTTGTCTAAAACAAGAAATTGTTAATTAAAGGTTTACAAACAGCTGTAATCAATTAAGACAAGCAGTTATAAAAGAGAAAATTGACCTGGTACAATAAAGAGGAATTATATGTTATTTGAAATTCAAGTGTTTGGCCACTGCTGGGTGTGACTTTGGATATACAACTAAACTCACTGTAGTCTGGTCCTTCAACTGTAAAATGAGAGATTTTGATGGGATGGACCTTTGAAGAGTAGAATTTTGTTGAGCTCAGAATGTTAGTTAGCTAATAAATGTTTATTCAAAGAATAAATCACCTTAATCATGACTCTTTGTAAACTTAGATTTTTATATGTACTCACATATATATTTCTATTAATCATTAGCATAATTTGCAGTTATATGAAGAATACTACTAGTAAAATAATGTTACACTGAAATACAGTACTAACAGCAGTTATAACAGTCCATGTGAAAAATCCTTATTCTTAAAACACCACAGAAATCCAGCTTCCAAGAAAAATATTAAAACCATTGTTTTTCTGACTTTAAGCTTTTTATTAATCTGGGCTGATCACTAGATTCCTCTCAAACAATCTTACCCCAGTCTTCAAAAGCAGAGGTTAGTCTCTTAAGTTGTTAAACTGACTGAATACAAAAACTATAGATATATAAAACCAAACATATATACACACACTATTTATAGTTATCTATAGTTATATGTATATACACTGTATATAAAGGGTCAAGATGGTTTTCTGACCTTTGAGTTCATGGATTTAATATGAAGCAGCCCTCACCCTAATTTAAAAACTCAGCTAAATCTACTTTATTATAACTGATGCAGGCTTACTATCATGACCACTATTGAAGTTAAAACCTTAATGAACCTTATGGTTGGTAATGAACAAACTATTCAATTAAACACAATCCTCCCTCCAAAAACCTCCCCATGCGGAAATGTGTGCCCAAAGGTCATAGTTTTAAAAACCTAACAGAAGTCCAAAAGATACTTGGGTGATGGTTAAATCTAAACTTTTTTTACCTGTTGTAAGACAGTTTAAGTTCACTGTGAAGAGCTGAGGTAACAATAACCTTAGAGTGATGTCAATGTTAAATCATACTTTAAAAATAAAATGTCAAAAGAAACCAAGAATAATTTGGAAAGGATGAATCACTTAGTAATATTTGCATTAATTTAAAATCAGGTTTTATTTCAAAATTTTAAAATACCAACTAAGGCTTTGGAACTGAAGGATTAGGAAAGACCAGGGAAAGCCCCTTCCCTCCCCTCCCCCGGCAGCCCTCCCTCTCACTTTCTCTTTGCTCTGTTCTGTTCCTTTGAGGGAGGATTTTGAAACAGAAAAGGAGATCTTGGGTTGACTGGTGAGAAGATGTGCCTAACCTCTGCATCTCTCTCCCCTGATGGTGAGGTTTTCAGAAAAATTTTCATGCTATAGAAAGAAAAGTAGAAAATGTAGCTAGCTAGCAATAAATAAAATATCTTCTCCAGTGAATTGTTTATATTCACATGAGAGGCATAATGTTGTAACTGGCTAAGTTCTGAATATGTGATGAGTTCTATGTGAAATGACTAATGGATTATTTTCTGGATATATGTGCCAATCTGACATCAAAGACCAGAAAAATGAGTTCTTAGTGAAGACAACAAGATCAAGGCCACAGGGTTGGACCATTAAGGATGAAGTTGGGGGCACTCCCCTCCTTATAACTGAGGATATTTTGTAGGATCGGATGTATTCACACTTTTTGACCATGGCCTCACTATAAGAAAACATATTATTTTTTTGTTCTACCAAGTTTACACACACACACACACACACACACACACACACACACACATTTTTAAACCCATTAAAATGATTTCATGACTTACTGATAGGTCACAATCTGCAGTTTGAAAACAGAATTTTAGGTGCCATCCAGAGGGTGCTGATAGAAATCAGAGAGATAAAGTGTCTCTATTTTCAAGATTATATTCAACCACAACAGATACCACTTAGGTGTAATTTTAATACCCTATATTTGATGGCAAAGAGGATGACATTACAAGAAAAAGAATGACTTTTCACCATTTCTCTGTTGGGTAAAAAAATGATAAAAAAAAAAAAGTTTTGTGGGATTATCTTTCCATAGAGAAATTTTATTTGAGGGAACCTGAAGTGTGGAATAAGCCAAACATTTCTAAGCACTACTGAACTCCTCTTAATAATAGATATAGAAACATTTTAACTTTAAAGAAGCTATTTACATCTTTCTGATGATATATTGGCTTAGTGATGAAAGAAAAGTTATTGGTGGGTTTAGTTACTTTTCTCAGAATAGCTGATTTTTGAAAGTTTTTGAAAAAAGAATAAATATTTGTATCACACCACATTTAGATTTGTATAAACTCATTTCCTATGTTTTTCCACCTCTCAGTCCATTTTCATCTCCTAATTGTTTTAGGTGGGTGCAATATGACAAACTAACTTGTAGAAGAGCTTCCTAATAAATACAAATGCATTGTGCTTACAGCTGGTATAAGATGAGGTCTGTTGTTCACAATGGAACGTCAATCTAATAAGGATGGCAGATACATATAAAATAATCAACTATTCATGCAAAGCTTATTAGCACAGTTACTGATGCATAGCAAATGTTAGTCATTTTATTAGACCGCATAATAAATAATATGTTTATGATAGACTGAGAAGAACAATTGAGACAGTAAAAGTTTTAGGCATTCTGAGGAGAATCAAGTATTTTTATTTCTTTTCCATCTTACAATTATGGGTACGCTGTCTCATTCTTTCCTATCCTTATCCATATCACTGATGAATAAAATGTTTGCATTTTGCCTCCAGGGACATTTGGCAATATCCAGAGACATTTTTAACTATTACAACTGGGTGGGTGGTCTCACTGACACCTCTACTGTGTAGAGGTTAGAAATACTGCTAAACATTCTATAATGCACAGGGCAGTCACTCACAATAAAGAAATATCTGACCCAAATGCCATTTGTCAAAGATGAGAAACCCTGATGAATGCCACAGCTTCTCTAAGTGCGTTGGTTTATATAGAGAAAAAACTAAACTTGATTGACCACTTCCCATGAATCAGAACTTATAGCAAGTGCTTCACATATGTCACTTAATTCTCACAATAATCCTCAGAAATGTCCCAGATGAGAACAGCGAGGTTTAGAGTAGGTCATTTGCTTGGGTTGATAGAGGAATGCTGGCTAACCTGACTTGTCTAAGAGGCAGACATGATTTTCCTCTTTGACTTATAAATTTATTTATTGCTCTAGATCTCCTGAATGTTCTGGTTGGAGCTAGTCTATCCATCACATAGGCTAAAAAGCGGAACAGCATGGTGACAATGCGTAGAACCGAACTGAGTTCTTCCTGAGACAATCAAATGTGAAGGTAAAAATACCAAACAATGATAACTCAGCTGTAACTGCTTTCTGTTTTGTTTTGTATTAAGTATCTCCTTCATTCAGTTTCAAAGAATAGAAGAATAAGGGAATTTTCTCTGAAACATGCCCATAGAAAACATCATATTCACTAATAGTATGATAAAAGTACGTACATATTTAAAACTATGGTATACTGTAATGCTCTTTGAATACCTTCCTCCTTTCATTAACTTAGTTGTTCATTAAATATACTTAGGCCTAGTATGTGTCAATAAAGACACTGAGGTAGACAGACTGATGCAGTCCCTGTACGCACAGAGCTTACAGTTGTGGTAGATTGAAAGCAGTGACCAAAATTCTTTGCAACTCAACCCAACAGAAGGAAAATGTATTTCTCCAAGCCTTGATTCTTGGTAGGCCTGTAACTTTCTCTGACCAAAAGAATGAGATAGAAGTGTGAGTTTTAAATGCATGTTTCAAGAGGACTTGCAACAATATTCTTGCTCTCTTGGAACACTGCTGCCATGGGACCCAGCCTGGGCTACCTGCTGGAGGCTGAGAGACCATACAGAGTAGAGAGAGAAAACCCTAGCTGTGGCTTCCTCAGACCAAACAGCACCAGCTGGGCAGCCAAAAAATTTAGAGATTAGGAGAGCCAGCCAAGACCAGATGACTTGGATGGCCCACTAAATGGAGAAAAATAACAAATGTTTGTATTTTAATTAGCTATAGTAATTTTTACATGCAGCAGAAACTGACTAATACAACAGTTTAGTAAGCAGGAAAACAGACAGACAAAAGCAATCCAACATAAGTGTCATGGGAACTGGAGGGTATGTGGGGTGTGGGTTAGTTATTTTGGTAATTTAATAATTACACTTTCTTTGTTAGGGTCCTATTTGGATGGCATAATAAACAATATGTTCATGATTATATTGGAAGAGAAATTTAGACAGTAAAAGTTTTACTGTCATTTTTACTCTGTTGGCTAATTCCCAAATGAACAAAAGAAACAAGTACATTAGCCAAAAACATTGTGTTATAAACAGAAATAAAATTAGTACTGTTGAAACCTTCAAAACATAAATAGTAATAAACTGCTGCTAGCTTTAAGCAGTGATACCATTATAAAACAAGTCAGTAATGTTTTTAAGCCCTTCAATTCTCTAATACCTAAAACCAAATTCATCACTACTGTAACAAGGGGCCCCGTTCTTGACTTCCCAATTTCTGCTAATATATCATTCTGTAATGGTATTTGGGGTCAAAAGTTCAATGACTTTTTTTCACTCTTCCTCTCTTTTTATCTCACACATATCCAGTCAGTTACCAATTTCTGCTGATTTGGGTGGTGGTGGTGTATTATTTCTTATATCTGCCCCTCTGTTCCATCTCCACTGTTTCACCCTAGTTAAATCTTCACTGCCTCAGCTCTTAATGACAGTAATAATCTCCCTACTGTTCTCCCTTAGTGTGATGTTTCTTCTTCATTAAGCATCTTTCACATTATTGCCATATTACTTACAAAGTCAAAAGCCCTCAACCACTAAGCATAGTATATTATCTCTCTAAATTAGAAGTATCGCCTATTATTAAATCTTAATTCAAACCCTATATTATAGGCAGACTAATCATTTAAAAACGCCTTGCTCATTTCTCTCTTGTATATTTGTTCCCAGTATGCCCTGCCCTCTGAAATGCCACCTGTCCTACTTAAATACTACTCACTCCTCAAGCCACTACTCAAATACAACCTCTGCCAAGAAATCTGCAATTCTCCTGTAACCTTTAGCTCTGTAGTCCATGTAAGGGCTCTAACACTTAAGTGTACTGATGATTTTACACTTGACAATGTACTGTTGTACTGAAATTTAATTTTCTCTCTCTATATATTTACCATCTTCTTAGGTGGATATGAATGCCTAAGAAGTAGACATGTGTTTTGCTTTTTTGTACTTCCAAATTAGTAACCACTCAGTACATTTTAATTAATATTGCATTAATGGCAAGAAACACTGCAACTGCATATCTGTCAAAATGTGGACTTCTGGTTTTGGCCATGATGGCGTAACAATTCTTGAACTTGCCCCTTGCCATAGTTAACTGTAAAACCATACAAAATAATTAAAACAATAATTTAAGACACTGGACAAGAGATAGCATAAGGCTGTATACCATAAGAGAATGGAAACACTTGGAGAGAGTGCCAAATTCACTTTCTGACTGATGGCATGCTCCAAACCATGACACAAGGAAGCAGAACCCAAACAGGGGGCAGCAATCACACTGCAGGGTATCAAAAAGGACGGATTTACACAGAAAAGGAGGCTCATAAATCTACATAAAAGTCACTTCTAGTCATTGGCCAAATATTAAGCCGTATTAGTGTAGGATCTAAGAGCTGAATAAAGATTCTAGAAGTTCCTGGAACTTCTGAGAGACGCTGAAATCTCTCAAACATGTAGAGTGAAGAGACTTCACTGAACAATCTGAGCATTTAGTGTGACACCAGAAGGACCATGCAATAGGAGTAATGGACACACCCTACAATTAAGGCTACTCTAAATCTATTTCACTAAGTAGACTTATTAGCATACTGAACTATGTAGAGAAAAGGATCAATAAATTTGAAGAATGGTATATAAGAACTATCCAAACTGACATGCAGAGAAAAGAGGCAGAAAGGATTAAGCACCTTATGGAGACAATATCAAGTAATCTCACATATGTATAAGTCAGAGTCCTAGAAAGAGAAAGGAACACGGGAAAATATATTTAAAGAAATAATCAAGAATTTTCCAAATTTTAAAAAAAGATCAACACACACATTCAAGAATCTCAAAGATCCCGTGTTGGATAAAGACATATAAAATGATGCTTAGTCATATTACAGCCAAACAGTTCAATACTAAGGCTAAAGAAAAAAGTCCTAAAGCATTCAGGGCCAAGGGGGAACAAAGGTAAGTATGATGGCTGATTTCTCATCAGAGGCAGTAATGGAAGTGCTGAGAAAAAAAAATATATCAGTGCATAGGTCTATATTCAGCAAAACTAACCTTTAAAAATGAGGGTAAAATTGGCATTTCAACTAAACAAGAGCTAAAACACATGTTAAAGAAAGCTCTTTGTGCTGAAGAGAAGCATACCAGATAGAAACTTGGACCTACATGAAAGAATGAAAATGCCAAAGATGATAAACATATAGGTGAACATAAAAATTCATTTGCTGTTTAAAAAATATAACATATTTGGGGATATATAACATATGCATAAGTAAAATGTATAATATAAACAGCACATAGGAAAAGGACATATGGAAGTATAGTACTGTCAATCAAATTCTTACATTATATATAAAATATTATACTATTAATTCATGGTAGACTTGAGGATGCATATTGTAACCCGTAAAGTAACCACTTAAAAAAATAGCCAAATGAAACAGATGCAATGGAATTAAAAATAAACTTAATTTGTTCAAAAGATGGCAGGAATGAAGGAAAAAATGAATAAAGAGCACATGAAACAAATAGATAACGATGACCAAGATAGTAGGCTTCAACCCAACCATATCAATAATTACATGAAATGAAAATGGACTAAACTCACCTCTTAAAAAGTAGAGATGGTTAGACTGGACAAAAAGCAAGATCCAAGTGTGTGCTTTTCATAAGAATTATACTATAATATTAAAGACTCAGTTTAAAAGTATAAGGAAGAAAAGGTATTCCACTTATACCATGGAAATACTAAATATTAAAAAGGGGCTTATATTAAAATACAAGATAAGGCAGACTTCAAGAGAAAAAATATTTTCTGAGACAAAGGGGAACATTTCATAAAAATGAAAGAGTCAATTCATCAGGGAGAAATAATCTAAACGAGAATGTAAGAGCTTCAAAGTACAAGAAGCAAAAAGTGGCAAAACTAAAGGAAGAAACAGAAATATTCACAATTATAGTTAAGATTTTTAACACTTTTCTTTCAGTAATTGTTAAAAATAAATCAACAAAACATCAGGAAGAATATAGAAAATGTAAGAACAACACTATCAGTCAAAATAACGTAAGTGTATGTATACAGAACTCCACCAATAAATGGAGAATATACATTTTTCTCGAGTGCACATGGAACATTCTCCAAGACAGATTATATGTTAGACTATAAAACAAGTTTCAGTAAACTTGAAAGAAGTGAAAGTATATAGATATGTTATATAAACAATGAAATTAAATTAAAAACCAATAACAGAAAGCTATCTATAAATCCCCATATGTAATTAAGCCAAATGTTAAATTGTGGGAGTGTGAGGAGGGAAAAAGTACTTCTTTGAATAAAAAAATACATAGCAAATATAACCTCATTCTCCAGTATGAAAGCATCTCAATTCTTGCTGTATCACATCTACTGCAACCATTGGGGACAGGGATTTTCTTAGAATAGTGATCAGAATGAATTCCAGTATGTTCCATAGGAAATAAATATTTGTCTATGGTTCTTTTCTTTATCATAGATGACTCAAATTTTTAGGATCAGAAAATTTTGGACATTTTTGGACATTTTCTAATCATAATTGTCATGTATATCAAATGAAATATTCCTAAGTAAAAAATTTTTTGTTAACACCATAGTAGAATAAAATGTAATGAGTACAAATTTGTAGAGCTAGGGAAATTCTCTAAATATTGTAGTAAATTAGATAAAACCTTACATGTTACACTGAAGTCACTCATGGGTATTGCCCTCCATTTCCACATAAAACCCAATTAAAAACATCTACTCAAAGTTTGAGGTCTTTCATTCAGGTGGCATAGAAAGCGGTTTCATTTACTGGCCCTTGTTCTGAACTTTTTGCTTCTACATTTCCAATTCTACAGATTTCTTCTTCCCTAAAAATAGAGTATGATGAAGGTGGGCAGGGGTGGATGAATACTCGGAGCACAGAGGATTTTTAGGGCAGCGAAATGCTCTTGTATAATATTATAATGATGGATACAAGTCATTAAACACTTGTCCAATCCCATAGAATACACAACAAGAATGAACCATAATGTAAACTATGTATGGACTTTGGGTCCATATGATTTATAAATGTAGGTTCATCA
This sequence comes from Macroglossus sobrinus, assembly GCA_004027375.1. Classification (NCBI taxonomy): domain Eukaryota; kingdom Metazoa; phylum Chordata; class Mammalia; order Chiroptera; family Pteropodidae; genus Macroglossus; species Macroglossus sobrinus. Next base: position 51,474 of record PVKZ01004837.1, read on the forward strand.
GTTATAACAAATGTACCACTTTGACTGGGGGGTGTTAATATTGTGGGAGGCTATGTATGTGTGGGGGCAGGATACATTGGAAATCTCTGTGCCTTCCCCTCACTTTTTCTGTAAACTTTAAACTGCTCTAAAAAAATAAAATCTTTAAAAAAAAAGCAGACTATGAACAAATTTTATTTCATGTCTGGCCTTTGTCTTTAGTACTATTTTGGAGTATTTGTATTTTTAGGTTGAAGAGGAAGTAAATCTTGAGGATTAAGATTTAGAGATTAATGTTCTTTTTATCAAATATAGTGAAACTAAATCAAGTTTTCTTAAATCTGAATATGATGACTTTAATTTGGATTTTCATTTTTATTAATCTTCCAAGATCAATAAAAATGTGTCCTTTATGTTTTAAAAGAAAAGATTCATCATGTGAAGCAGCAATACTTGGTTCTATGATACGGTGACAACTGTCTTGGAAGGAGAAATAATCACAGCGATGACTTTCCAATCACACACACGAAAATAATAATTTGCAAGCATCAGAATCAAAATCAGGCCTTATACAGGGACCTTTCAGTCCCTGAATCTAGTTATTAAGGCCTTTCCACACTTACCACTCATATAGAAAAACCCTTCAATATATGTAGATGTCAAGGTATAAAGTAAGCAGGAAAGAAAGAGGTGACCTACACTCTTTTCTATGTCTGATAAGGTCTGAGACAAACACTTCTTTGTCCTATGATTCTCTGTTGGCGACCTTGACTGCTTGGCAATGAACAAAAACAAAGTAGTCATAAATGACAAATTAATGTGAAAATGTGATTTGTTTGATATTTTTATTCACATATCTTATTTACTGAGGAAAAGGTGAAGTGAACTGACCTTAGGGCTTTTAACTACAGCAGAATTCTTACTTACATGAGGCTCATTATGAACACCTTGAAGTAACGAACTCATTCCGTCAACTTTAGATTGTATGTGGATGCATATGAGTCATGGAAACAACATGTGTGTAATCCAAAAGTCATTAGTGAAATCTTTTAGAGGAGAGTGAAGGGTAGAAGTCCTGACTGAGAGGGGCAGAAAGGGTGTTTTGGGTATTCTGCTTCTAGAACACCACCTAGGTTAAATGTATTCACTTTGAGATAAATCACTAAAGCGGTACTCATGATTTGTGCACTTTTTGGGGGGTGATTCTTCAATTTTAAAAAGGCTATTGTGAAAAAGAAAAAATGTAAACTGAAATCATTACATGACATAAGCTCCATGAAATTATGGATTTCTGTCGTGTTCAGCACTGTATTTCCAGTACCTAAAACCTGGCACATAGAAAGGACTCAACATATTTTCAGATAAGTTAATGGTTAAAAAAGAAATCCTACTATGTAAAAGCAGAGAGCTTATATGAAAAAGTAAAGGTCCCCTACCACATCTGTCTTCACCTCTAATCTTGCTTTTCAGAGAGACTGACATTTTAACATTCATAACTTTCTCTTTTTGGTTTTCCTGGGAATTCTTTTCATATCTCCAAATACTATATTTATATGTTTCCTTAACTTATCAGTTTTAGAAACTGTGCTTGCTATGACAGATGAGGATTCAGCTCAAACTACTACCATTTTCCTTTCTTCTTCCTCCAAATTTAGTTATAATGAGACCTTGAACCAATTAGAATTAAAATATTGAATTTTATATTCAATTTCTGTATCAAGTTTGTCTTCAATTCCTTTGGAGAAATAATGAGAATTCACAGTAGTGACTAATTAATGATGAAAAGATGCAACCTCAGAAACACCTAGATGTCAGGAAGAAGCTAGACTGAGACCAAAATAATAACACAATCCAAAAATTGATAGTTGCTTATATTTATCACATTGATAATCATGAATTGTTTTTGTACCTTCTCACATGTATTTTCCTTAAATTGACACATCTCACAATGGCAAGAAAATTTGACTACTACTACTATATCAAAAAAAAAGCAAATAATTTTAAAGGTAGATGCTCATTTTACAGAGAGGAAATGAGACCCTGAGAGGTTAATTCATTTTCCCAGAGCCACACAGCTTAATCAATAGACTAATCTTTTATCCAGACATTTATTTATTCATTCAGCAAACTTACTGGGTGCTATGCAAATAAAGTAGGATAAAATCCACCCCCCCCCCCGATATTTTCTGCCTGGAAAGCATAAGAAGTCAAGAGAACATGGCTTGGGGGCACATAACTCTTTACAGGTAGGTCAGGGAGAATGGATAGAAGAAGGAGAGAGAAATGGTGATGTCTGAACCGTGCCTGAAGGTTGACTAGGGAGCTCAAAGGCTAGGAAGGAAAGGGCACTCCTCCTGATGCAGGGCACGCACATACAGAGGCATTCAAAGTGAGAAAACATGGATAAGAAACTGGACATTGATGCGGATGACACGAGAAATAGGGGATGGGTCAGGAGCAAGGGTGGAGGTTAGGTGTGTGGGAATCAGTCTGTGAAGACAATGGAGATTCATTTCAGAAATATAAAGATTGTGACATGATCAGACTCTCACTTTAGAAAGGTAACCTTTGTGCTGAAATGAAGGATGGAACAGAAGCAGGAGATAATGTATCAGGAGACAATGCAAAAATGGAACTAGACATTCAGTGAGGAAGGAACGGATTCTGGAGATGAGGAGGCAACTGAGCTAAGAGAACTTGGTGACTGACAGGAGGAGATAAGTGAGTATGGATGAAGAATGGGTTCCTCGATTTCTAGCACAGGAAACCTACCAAATGTACCACACTGTGCTACCAACCGCATTTCCTAGTGTGCTGGGTAGCAATGTGGTGGGTGGGGATAACAAATTTGATACTGGCATACTGATGGGGACACCTATATGAAGATACTTAAGTGCCTCAGCAATAAAACTATTGTTTTCTGTGGCTTGCCTTGAATGACTGGACTCCTTCAGTTTAACAGATAATGATTATAGCACAACTGCCCTCCAAATCATGCATCTATTTCAACATGGGATTGAACTACCTCTTTAAGCAACTTGGATAATATCTATTTGGCAATTGTGGTAGACTTTCTAAGAGAACTAGGATACTTTCCCTGTCCATCATAAAAAAAGAATTTCACAGTAAATGACCGATAAGGTAATGTTTTAAAATAGGAAATATTAAAATGTTCTAAGGTGTGCTTGTTAAATTCAGTTAAATGTGTAAAGTAGGAAATTGGGTAAACACATGCAGAGAAACCATAAAGGCATTATAACAAATGAATGCTATGACATGGCATGAGAGCAAGGAAGTACACTTAATTGTCACAAACCATGCTTTTGTTTTAATTTCACAGGTGTACTGAGATTTGCTTAATCACAACTGACTTCTTAAATGTTTTCAGAATGTGGGGAAATTACTATTGTTTTCAGTTTATCAAAAATAGGATAATCCACACCTAGCCCCTATTTAAAAGAAGACACTAAAGTCTATACATCATACTTAATGATCAACCATCAATAAATAGTTAAATCCTAGAGAATAAACCTATATATACCTAAGACCTGGCAGACAAAGAAGTTCCTCAAATATCAATAAAACATGAGTCAGGATTTCATGTTAGGACATTCAAAAAATAGTCTTTCTCTCCATTCCATAAATTCTTATCTTGGAAGCCAAATTTTCTAAGACAATGAAATAAGTGATTTATTTTCACTATTTAAATGAATTGCAGGCTTGGGCCAATAGATAGGTTGGTTACGGAGTCTGCCATCACTTTTAATTTTTCTATGTTCATGCCTGATATATGTTAGAATTCATTTTTAGAGATGAGGGACAGTTATGCCCTGACACTGAAATACAGTATATGTTTAGTCCAAATGACATAATAATAATAATAAAAATAATTTAAAAAAATAACTGCTATTTTGACAATTCATTATAGCAATCAAATTATTTTTAAAATGTTAAACTCTTTCTACAGAGGTGTACTTAACTTATGTAGGTTTTATATTTTTTTAGTTCGAGTTAGCAAAAAGTAAATCTCACCAATAAATGCTAGTGAGCCACATATATCAAAAGGCTAAAATCTAAGAAAAGTCCAACCGCTTTATTTTCTGCTATGAAATATATGACTTGTCCAAATATTTTTGACCAGTATGGTAAAGATTGAGAGGATGTTATAACTTTGTGATTTTGTTTATGCTTCTCTCCATGCCCAGAAGCTGAAGACTGAGCTGACTATGTAATAGAACAGCGAATTCTATTGTCCCCTGGGTGTCTTCTCATAGGGAAGCTATAGGCAGAGAGTATGGACTACTTTATTCTTTTAACTAACAAGCACTGCTACTATCTATCCATTTTCAGAGTGCTTTCCAACAAGGACATCTTTACAATGCAGTTGTTATATAAGTAAACATTTAGTTTCTTCTTCAGTTTATTGGCAACAACAAAAATGATTCCACATCTATGCATTTGTAAGTAATTTTTAAAATTAACCTTTTAAACGTGAATGTTATCTTTGTAAGGGGTTCAAAGTGTGGTTAGGGTCAGAACCAAAATTAGGTGGACAGCAAAGCGGAGTGGACTGAAGTTTTTAATAAAGTGGTTCTGACTCTCCCTGGGAGCACAGTGACACCAGGACTCAGAGTGTCGGTACTATGCTCTTTCCTAATTTGGATGGTATATTTCATTTCATATACTGTGTCTACACAGAATAAGTGGTTAGAGTCGGAGTTTCAAGGAAAATTTTCTGAAAATGCAACAACTGAGAAATAATCAACAAAATCCTGCCATGATGAGGCCCAGGTTTTATAGTGCTGCAAAATCATTAAAGTGTGAAAGTGGAAAGTACAGTAAACTTTGCTAATTGCCTGCTTGTTCCTGAGGTTTTCCAGCTAGTAATTTCCCCGCTCCCATTTTTTTATAGGTGATAAGTATTTAATTCTGGGTGTCATGACATATTCGTTTTGACTTTTTGATTAATTTAGATGCTTTAACAATTTTTGGATTACAAAGCAGTGTGTATAGCATTGTTTCCATTTTCAGAGATACTAGTATTAAAATTACAGTTTCAGTGGAGCTCAGAGAAATTCTAGCATGGCCAAAAAGTTACAGTTTTTATTTGTATGAGCACCTTTTTTAATTTCAATTACTTTATTACCTTGTTTGATAATGCCTTTAAAACTTTGAAATTAAAAGCCTTTTTTTTCATAAATTCTACTTTCAAAATGAAATGCTTCCCTTTTGGAAGACACTGGGTAGTTTTTAATAAATTACTTGTTCTAGTAAACTTCAAGTGCTCTTTAGATAAAAAATATAATATTTAAAAAGTAAGAACTTGTTTTGGCTTCTTTTTCCCCAAAAGGCAAAGCAAAATCATGTAATTTTTGTTCCTTGAAGAACCCGGCTGCCTTTTTTTAAAAAACAAAACAAAACAAGTTATGTAATTTCTTCACTAAACAAATTACTGTTACTGATTGCTCAGTATGTACCAACAAGCACAACGTTAAGCATCAGATGTTTGTCAATATAGATTAGGTACTATTTCTTTTAAATTAGAACTACAGAATTTTGATTCTCTCAGATAGCTCTTTTCCTCTCCTTTTCATTACTTCTTCTATGCTTAGGCTCTTAAAGAATAAGTCATATAGAATCTTTACATTCTTCTCTAAAGCTCCATCAGAGTTTTTTCACAGAAGTTGAGTCTATAGGTAGTTTAAATTTATTAACATCTGTTGAAAATACAGACCATAATAAAAGCTGGTTATAAGATTTTTGGCTTCATGGTGAAATGTAAATAAAAAGTAATAAACCAATTTGTAATGGGAATTAAACTACCTATTTCATTATTTTAATTTCAACAACAGGCTACAAATTAAAGCAGATAAAACTTCTATTACTGATAATGAAATATACTAGTTACTACAGAAAATATAAGAAGGGTAATAATTGATTTAAAAATTTTAATGATATTTTTATGATTAATACTCTCGATTAAACGAGTATTGTCATCAATAACCTATACTCTTGAGGATTCTTTAATCTAGAACAAGGCAAAACTTATATTACATACTCTGTGTAAAAATGTTGGCATTAAATTATTTGTAGTAAAGCAATAAGATTTTATTTCACACTTTATTTTATAAGCTGTTAGCTGATCTTCAACGGTAGCTCTACCAACCTCATTTGAAAATATAAAATATAGTTTAGTAATTTAGTGCTCAGGAACATCTTCTCTAATCCAGCAGAGACCAAGGGTATAGAACAATTTCATCATCATACAAAGAATGATACTTTTTTTTTTTTAAAACTTAACAGTGAGGTACTGGACACTCATTAATGAACTATCACAAAGATAAATGTCTTGGTTATGCTATCCTAACTATTAACTCTACCAAAGAATCTGGTTGCAATTATTAATCTTTTGATTAAAAAAACACACTGACACACACACAGTCAAGGAGCCAAACTAACTTGCAGGACTATATCACAAGTCCAAACATTCCTTTCTGAGGCTGGATGACTCTAGTTCTTCACACTCTCAAGGACTCTTAAGGAGTGACAGGGTCAACTCGAAGGGGAATATATGTTTCTGATGATTTACCTGTTTGCCTCTAAGAACAATATAATGAGTTCAATATTTACAGGAGTTGCAAATGTGCAATGGAGAATTAATTCCCAGAAAGCAGGATAAACTGCTTCAGTGTGGTTTACTGGTCACCAAGAAAGCAGCTGTCAATCAACTCATGTAGAAACAGAACATTTAAAAATGTCCTCCAGCACTAAAATTTTATCCTTCCTTCCTTCTGCTCTTCTAACATATAGCTATCACACCACCTTACATGGTTCTTATTACAAATAGAAAACCCACCAAGCAAACAACACAACTTCCTACTAATGTAAGTTAATGAGAAATTTTGCATAGCCATTGATTCTTATATATCCATTCCTGCTCTATTGGTTAAACTACTCTGCATTTCCAGACATTCTATTGCAGTCATCTCTGTACTCAGAACAGAACATCTACCAACATGTTCTGAAGAAGAAAAAGATGATATTTTGACTATCAAAAATTCATAAAGAAGCTCAGATATCATTTTTAAAAATTTATTGTTTTAAAATGTCAGCTACTGTTCTTCCTTCTCCAAAGTTCAAACTAATTGAAGGTTACGAAGTAACCACTTCCCCCCAGAAGCCAGAACTTTCACCTCTTCTGAACAGGGGAATACCTCTCCTAAATTAGGTAAAAAATAATAACAATAATAATAAATAATAAGGTTTTGCTGATTGAATGAGAGTCCCAGATTCCTGAAGCCTCCGATTCCTTATCTAGACCTTCTATCTACCACAATGAGCAGTACCTGAAAGTCAAGGTAGTACTCTTACTTCATCAATTATCTGGAAGTATGAAAGCAGTAGTAAAAACAACCTGCATATATATTTCTCAAACTAGCTTCAATTTATTCTAAGGAATATGACAAGAGAAATATGAGGAATATGATCACTAAATCTAAAATTCTGCCTATTTCAGACTGACTGAGCTTTTAACAACGGCAACTCAGATGATCTTAAGTGGCAGAAGAAGGAAGTGCAAAGATCAAAGCAGAGCTTATGAAGGGGAACGACTGTTTTTTTAGTGTACTCCAGTATTTACTAACTGGGTTTGAAAAATAGAGGCATTTGTGAATGTCAACTACAGAATGTAAGGTGAATTTAAAATTTCAAAACAAAAATAATAGCTTTTCACCACCAACTCCAGTTGAATTATAGTATTTCCTTTCAACTTTCTTTCAATCAGGTTAGAAGTGATTTACTCTTCACATCAAAAGTATTTCAGTGCCAGCATTAAATCTACATACAATGAGTCTTCCTCTGTATTCATGTTTGTCCAGCAGGCTGTGGCCCAGGAAAGACATTTTATTTAAACAAGCTCCAGAGAGCATTGAGGAGATGCAGGTCTATCAATATGGATGAATAATTACAGATTTCATGTTTGCATTAAACATATCTGTTCTTCTCACCTTAGCAATTTAATTATATGATCAATGTAAAAGGCTACAAGAAACAAATCTTTTTTTATTTCCTGACTTCCGAAGTTCATAAGCTCAAAAAATACTTTGCTTTAAATCATTTACATAATTTTAGTGTATCAAACACTAAAAGAATTCATCTCTAGAAAGCACAATATTAAAATTAGGAAAACAACGTACGTCGACCAAGGGGTTTATTTTAATCAAGATTCCCTTTTAAAGTTTTAACAAACACTAATGAAATTTAAACTACTCAAGAATATTCATCTGAGGTTTTTGCTACAAAAATAAGCACCAAACATCTTAATCCCAAGCTTTAGTGTTTAACAAAGATCACCAGTTTGTAGAACATTTGTATGCCAGAGCTATTAAGTATTTTAATACCATAGTCATTTTCTCAGATTATGGTCTTTAAGACAAAAATCTTTGAGTTAAATATAGTTATTCGATAAGCTGTAATGCTGCAAAACCCTACTTAACAAGTCCATGGAAACGTCTCAAATCTGGATAACCAGATACTGTATCATTAAGTCCCCTTTAAGTTTCAGGATAGACCAATAAATCAGGGCAAACATCTCCATCGGTATTTATTTTTGAAGACCGTAAGAAAACATCTACTTAGGCTAGGCTTTGTTTGTATCATAGTATTGTTTTAGAGGTCATGCGCAATATACGATACCACTGTCCAGGTGTTTTACATACTCAGTGCCTAAAAAGTGCTCTAAGTTCTTTTCCCACTCAAATGCCAGGCCCTGTGGGGTTAGTCTCAGGCCCTCCTATTTTTTTGAAAACTAATGTGCAGATCCTATAGTAGGTGATTATGTCCCGGTGCGTGTGTGTGTGTGTGTGTGTGAGGAGGAGTGGGGGCTTCCTTTTGAAGTAGGAGACAAGGAATAAGGCTGTCCTATTCAACTTGCGAGAGCTGGGGAAGGCTTTCCCAGCCGAGAGGACTGCCTTGCACTTCTGCTTTCATTTCATGGAACGCCCTTAGGTGAAATCTGGTTCAGCACTGCACCAACCACCTTTCCCTCTCTCCTCCGCGCCCCAGCTCACCTCAACCCTCAAGCCACCCTACAGCAGGGGGTGGGGGTGAGGTTTTTAAAAGTTCGCTAGAGTTAACCCTCTGGTTCCGTTCCCGCCCGGCGTGAGGACACGAAGAGAAAGGACAGCCCGGGCAGCCGCGGCCCTCGGGCCGGCCGGACCCCGCCGGGTGCGAACGTGCCTTTCTCCCCTCTCGCCCATCCCGCGAGGCTGTCCCCGCCTGTCAGCCTCCTGCTAGGGTCTGGCCCCGCGGTCAGCGCAGGAATGAGGAAGTGCGAGCGGGGCCGCAGGGGCGCGGGGCTGCGGGAGTCCGGCCGCGCGCCCCCGGCGCGGCGCCCACTCGCCGGAGCCTGGCTTACCCTGGCGGCGGGCGCGGTCGGGGTCCGTGCGCCGCGGTCCCTCCGCGGGGCGGCGCGGGCCTGGGGCCGGGGCAGGCGGCGGCGGCGGCGGGGGCCGGGGCCGGTCCGGGCGCGGGGCGCAGCGGGGCGGAGCGGGTCCGGGTCCGAGTCCGGGTCCGGGTGCGGGTGCGGGTCCGGGCGCGGGTCCGGGCGCGGGTCCGGGCGGGCGCGCGCGCGATCTCAGCGGGCCGGGCCGGGCCGCTCAGCGCCGCGCCATGTCGCAGCGCCGGCGGGGCGAAGCGCGGGGCGCGCGGGGGCCGGGCCGCGGCGGCGCCGCCCTCCCGGCCGCGGCGGCGCGGGCCGGGGCTGCGCGGGGCCTCGCAGCGGGGCCTCGGAGCGGGGCCGGGGACCGAGGGCGGCGGCGGCGGCGCGGGGCCCGGGCACGGGCAGCGCAGGGGAAGCTGTCAGCGCGTCGCCGGGCCGCTCCGGTGGCGAAACCTCCTCTTCCTGCTCCGGCTGCGGGCGCACTTCTCTCTCTTTCTCTCTTGCTCACTCTCTCACTTCCTGGCTGGAAATTCCCACTGACGTCGAGAGAGCAGACAGACAGACGGACACACGCGCTCACGCCGCGGGGGCGGGAGGTGGGGTCGCCGCCGGGGGTGGGGGAAGCCCGCGCTTCTGGGGGCGCACTGCGCCCCGGCTCCGGCCCCGCCGCCCCGCTGCGCTCCGGCCCCTCGGGGCGGCCTCGGGGCGCAGGATGCGGAGCGCGGCGGGCGGCCGCGACGCCAGGGCCCCCCGCGCAGCTCCCGCTCGCAGGCGGCGCGCCCCAAGTCCCGGGGCCGCCGCGGACGCGGACGGCCCCCCAGGCGCCTGCGGGCCGGAGCGCCCCGGGGAGCAGGCGGCGCGGCGGCGGCGGCGGCTGCGATGGGAGTCGGCCGTCCCGAGCCTGGGAGGACAGGCCCAAGTATCCGGAGGGAAGACGGGTCGGCGTGGACCCAACATGCCTTGTATAAAAATAAATCTCATCTGTATGTCCCTTCTAAATGGTCTCACTTACACCCCGATCTCTTTACAGATCAAACTGGAATTTCTGTATCATAATTGATTTATGTCCAGGGCGGTCTGCTGGCTTTGACTGAGGTCTTAAATTTCCTGGTCAGGACTTATTCTGAACTCTTATCTACAGGGCATTGTCAGGTCTTTATAATTAGTGTGGCTAGAATTATAGTGATGGTGGTAGCAATGGTTTTGGTCCACAGCTCATAAAGAAACATTGATCCGGCAGAAGAGAATTTTTCTCCTCCCCACCCAGAGAGACCGCTATTAGAACCGGCAGACAGGCCTCCCTGTGACCATTCACTAGATTTGAGCTGCTTTGCGTGCCAGGCATTGTGCTAGGCACAGGCTGGGGATACCTTGGGGGTAGATTAGCTCTCCCAAAGAGAAACCTTGAGCGGATATTTTAGAGCTCATTATCTCACGATTGAGTTCAAAGACAACTGCATTCTTCAAAGCATCAGTAATCAAACAATCATCAGACAGTGTTACTATGACATTGGATTGGCCCTAGCAGATTCACTGTACTCCCTTTATGCCCCCTCTGTCTCCTCTTCTATCCCTCCTCCCCAAGGTTATAAGAATGTTCTTGGTGGAGTATTTGGCAGGGGAGAAGAGATCCATTTGATTGGGTCTGGGATGAGTCTCTGCAGTGACTTTGGGACAAACCAACAATCTACTTTTAAGGGATTTCATTTAGCTCCCAGAGGCTGTTTGAACAGCTGGGTTTCAGGAAATTTATAAAGAATGAAGACAATGATTTCTTAGGGACCCTGTGTTATTGCATATAGGACATTATTAGAAATTGTGCCAATACTATATTTTAGTAGATTAATATAAAGTTTATATAAAAAATGTTTTTGTTTTTGTCACTGGCACGAGTATAAACAAATGATTCAAACACCCAGAAACAACAAAGTAGGCATGTTGTTATTATTATTATTTTTTTTTATGAAGTAGGTGTGAGCAGTCACACTCTTCATTCTGGGGCGAAGGTGGGATTTGGGGACTTGAAGAGTGTGGTGAGTAGCCCATTGCCAAAAGAATGGATAGATAGGGTTGTATTATTGGAAGAGTTGAGCCAATGTATATTAGTGAAAAGGATTAAATTAAATTTCAAACTCAAAATTATCCCGTGGAATGGACTTAAATTGAGGACTGGGTGTTAGGCGGTATATTTAGTTTCCTTGGGAACTAATTATCCCAAGCTGGGTAGCTTTATTCCCTCACGGCTCTGGAGTCCCGAAATTGGAGATTAGGATATCAGCAGGCTCTGATACCCTAGAACCTTCCTTGAAGGCTCTAGGGAAGAGTCATTCCAGTGGCTCCCAGCAATCCTTGGTATTTCTTTTAGCCTGCCTCTGTCTTCACATGGCCTTCTTCACTGAATCTTTTCTATATCTCTGTATCCAAATCTCTCTCTCCTTTCTTTTATTAAGACACCAGTCCACACCAATCCTGTATGACCTCATCTTAATTTGATTATATCTGCAAAGACCCTATTTCCAAATAAATTCATGTTCACATTTACCTGGAGTAAGGCTTTGAACATATCTTTCTCGGGAACACAATTCAATGTACTATAGCAGATAAAACTATAAAAGGCACCGGTCTTCTCTTTTTGACCCATCGATTAATTTTCCTGTATTTCTGTTTTGTTTCCCTACATTGGCTCTACACCTGCTTCCAGAATGTTTTCTCAAAATTTATCCACCCTAAGGTGTCAGAAAGTGGCTTTGCTTTAAATTATCTGTGTAACTTTTTCCAGGTAATCCTTTGTATGAGTTTTAGTTTCTTTGCCTGAACAATAATCATAACACTAGAGTCCATATTATAAGCTGTATAATAGATTTATATAATGTTTTACATTATATATGTTGCAGTGGTAAGGTCTGAATGTTTGTATCTCCCCCAAAATTCATGTTAAATTCATAACCCCTAAGATGATGGTATTAGGAGGTGGGGCATTTGGGAGGTGATTAGTTCATGAGGCCTGAGCCCTCATTATTTGAATTAGTACTTTTGTAAAAGAGACACAAAAGAACCAGATGAGGGTATAATACAACATGGACTGAAAGAGGGCCCTCATCTGACCATGATGGCACCCTGATCTTGGACTTTGAGACTCCAGAACTATTAGAAATAAATTTATGTTGTTCAGAAGCCACTGAGTCTGCTATTTTGTCATAGCAGCCCAAGTTAGCAGATTAAGACATGTATAAATACATACATATGTAACAACATGTATGTTGTATTGTATATATGTGTTACATTATAACAATGCTACCTTACAAAGGTCCAGAGACAAATGAGAGATAAAGATTGTAGAAGGTTTATACAAATAACAGTTACTCTAAGACTTGAAATTAATTTCCTCGTGGTCTTAAGGGACATAAATCTTGTACTGTTGACCCTGGGGCACACACTCATTCTTGTGGCATCTCTCCTTGATGATAGTGGAGTAATTCATTACAACACTTGTCATTTTCTGTCATGCTTGCAGTTAACAGGTTTACTGAGTGAGCACTCAGTTGGCCTATATAAGTAGTTACAAAAGAAAAAGAAAATGTAAACTCTACTCATAAGATAAAACAAGGAAGAATGAACTCTTGTATAATAGCCAAGACAATAGTGATTTGTACAATGGATTATATCACAAAGAGTAAAACTGACAGGAGAGGGCAAAGAAATCATCTTTCTCTTAAAGTTATATAGAGAATCCAGAATTTTATTCCTTTGGCAATGAAGATACACTGCAAAGAGACGTCAGTATGTTTAAAAGAAGAATGTCAGTGGTCTTATAGATACTAGCATCTTTTCCATCATTTCTAATGAATATTTATATACTACCATCACTACCTTCAAAGAGTTCACCAAACACAAAGGAGTATGCGTAATTATATCAGCAGGCAGAGTTCAATAAATGCCTTCATGGAGGTTTAATCAAATGTTTAGGTTTAGGTAGGGAGAGAGACCAGAGTGCTTGTGTTTTGCCTGGTGCTTAAGTTCTCGGACTCTGGAATCAGATGCTACCTTCAGATTTGAAGCCAGTGCCTGACTGTACCCCTCACAGAAAATAATTCACTCCTGTTCTACCCTGAGTAGTTGTGTTTCAGCTTCCTTTTTCTCGTCTGTAAGATAGGGTGATAATTATGTCCACTCATAGCGGTATTTTAAGGGTCAAATGAGATCATGTGCATCAAGTACTGACGAAGGTGCCAGATACTCAGGAAACTATCATTTATTTTGGCTATTATTAATAATACTATTGTGTCTTTGAGGAAAAACTTGAAGAGGATAGCGCGTAGCGGATGTTGGAAGAGTGGATAGGATATGATGGCAAAATGATCAGAAGAAAGAAAACAGATGAAAGGGAGTGAGACTTAAAGACATGAGGTCTGAGTTTAAAACACACTTTGTAATAAAAATACTTTGTAAGAACAAGTGGAATAGCATTGTATTAATGTGAAAAAAATCTATATTTTCCCAGATACCCCACCAAATTATTTTGTTTAATATCACATCTCTAAAGCAAATTCATAATACTTAAAATATGGTCCATAAATTATAAAGAAATGTTCAAGAAGACTAATTCTTCTTTTTTTTTTTTAAAAAAAATGTAAACTAAGGGCCTGCTAGAAAGAGGAGAATCTCATCTCCTTTTACTAAAGAATTGGCCAAAAAGCATGTCTTGTATATGGAGAAGCTCAGGAAGGAGTGGGTATGGGAAAGCCAGGATTTGAATTTTAGTCAACTTGACATCCACTCAGGAGGCTAAGATGCAGATGGTAGGAGATAAGCTGCTGCTTGTGGAAGGCATAGAAGTTCTGGTATTTATCTTCTTTGAAGCAGTAAAGAAGGAATGGAATACCTATTGTTTTCTTTATAAGAATCACAAAATAGTATTCTTTTGCTTAGACAATAATCATCCTGGAATTTACCAACAGTGTAGCTGGACAAAACCAAGGCTTTTATAGTGAAATATATCCTAAATAAGTGAACTACTCAGGCAAGAAGATAGAGTCAACAGGACATGTTTACAGTTTATATATATAGTTAGAGTGAGAGGAGGAGTAGGAGATAGGTCTGAGTTTTCTAGTTTGAGTGCTTAGAATGGTAACATAACTGGTAAAAAAAATCTGTTGAAATATGATGCATTTATTTTTTGACATGTTAAGTATGATAGGTTCAATGAGATATTTATGTGAAATGACTAATGTTCAATTGGAAATTCAAGCCTGATGCTCAGAAAGACATAAAGTTGGAAGTCTGAGTTGAGAGATAACTGCAAAGATGTTACAGTTGTCATGAGGGTGTTTCTAAAATACTAGTGACCAAAGAGAGTTGAAAGAGAAGAGGACCAAGGACAGAAATTTGACTAATAACTTTATTTCTGGGGTGTGTGTGTATGTGTGTGTGTGTGTGTGTGTGTGTGTGTGTGTGTGTGTGTGTGTGTGTAGGTGTGTGTTTTGGGGTTATGGGAAGAGATGCTTAAAGGCTGAGGTGCCATCAAAAGCAGGAGGTAGGCTTGGAAAGTCAGAGAGGAGAGAGTTTTAAAGGTTATAGAGTGCTCAATGGTGTCAAATATTGCAATTGCTTAAAGGTGCATCTCATGAATTATTTGGAGTGAGAAGGAAGGAAAGAGAAGTGATGTCATTCTTTATTTGTTTGACTAACATTTATGAAGCACCAGGTTTGAGGGAAGTTGGGAAGGGTGGAGAAATGGTTTAACCAGTTGATTGAGTTAATAAAAGAAGATTAATAAAGGAATGACATGACAGAAGAAAAGTGGGAAGTATGGAAGTCACAATCTAGGTGGTGGGGAGTGGGGACATGCCTTCCTGTGTGAGAAGTGAGGAGGAAGAGTGAAGAGAAGTGAACACCTGAGAAGGAGGAGGTTAGGTTCTAATCATCAGCTGAAATGCACTAAACTAAAACTAAGAATAACTACTAGAGAGTGTTTTAGTTTGTTGGGACTGCCATAACAAAATTTCACAGGCAGGGTAGCTTAAACAATTGGAAATAATTTTTTCTCATGATTCTGGAGATTATAAATTTGTGTACAAAGTGTCAGCAGAAGGATTGATTCCTTCTGAGGCCTTTCTCTTTGGCTTGTAGATAACCGTCTTCTCTGTGCATCTTCATGTGGGTCCCTCAGTGTGTCTGTTCTAATCTCCTTTTCTGGTAAGGATATCAGTCATATTGGTTCAGAGCCCATTCTAATGACCTTGTTTTAATTTAATTACCTCTTTAAAGATCCTATCTCCAAATGTAGTCATATTCTGAGCTGCTGAGGGTAGGACTTCAACATACAAAATTTTTTTTTGGGGGGGCGGGGGTAGATGTGGGAGATGGATGGGACACAATTCAGCCCATATCAGAGGTTTCTTCTGATTTGCATGAAGATCCAAAACTAGAGAACCAATCCTCCCAGCCTAGGGCTATCCCGGTTTTAGCACAGAAATACTTTGTCCAAAAACGCCTCAGTTCCCAATAGACCAGGGTGATTGGTCAGGCTACATGAAGCCAACATAATTGGTTTGAGTGAAATCAGACTGGCTAGTGGGCATATCATTTAAACAGCTGCCAATTGCCAATTATTCATTTTTATGGAAGGGACTTCTGTCCCTGAAAAGTACAGAAGGTATCTGGCTGTCAAAGCTATTTATAAGTAATGATCTGACGTGTATACATATCTCCTTAGTAGGATAAATATGCCTTCGCATATATATATATTTCCTGGTAAGCTTTTATATATATCTGAAAGAACTAATTGTAATAATAATAATCATTAAACAGATTTCCATTCATCATATTGGCAGCAAGACTTAAGAAAACCATTTTCAGGACTTGTTGAAGTGCAAACAACGCTGATTATTTGTTGACTATTTCACTGTTTCAACAATTTTTTAAAACTTCAGATTCGGTATGCTTTAAAATTACACTAATTTCATGTAAAGAAATGGTTTGTCTTAATAGATAACCTTTTCTGAGTGTGTATGTGTGTGTCTGCATAGTTGCAGGCAGATGTCATTAGATCTGCTGAAGTGAGGGAGCCCTGAAGAAAGTTTGGAGTGAGTCTGTGTAAGCATCTAGCTAACTCTGGTGGTCCTGAGGCTGTAGTGCAGCACGACTCTCAATTCTTGAGTAGAAAGTAGCTGACCTAGGCTCTCGGTGGCCATGCTCTACTCACCTTCTTTCCTCAAAGTTGCCTGAGATCCTCCTCTTCTTTGCTTCTTTAGTACCTGGGCCAATGCATTTGGCTCATTGTATTGAATGTTATTAGACTGAGTAATGGTTGTTGAGATGGTGTTTTAATTTTGAATATGAAAAATGTGAAAATTTCAAAATATAATATCATACAGTTAAAAAGTAAAGCATATAAAAAAAAGCAGAGCTGATAAATATAACTGGTTGAACTTATTCTATGTACCAATCTGAGTGTGGTCGAAAGCAGATAGTACCCTCAACAGTCATTAATGAGACGTTGGTGAAGGAATTATTTACAGGAGTAGGGGCAGAGTTAACAGACTCCAACAAGAGACAACAAAGCATCCT
>PVKZ01004838.1:0-68370 GCA_004027375.1 Macroglossus sobrinus
GATATTTTTCTTTATTTTCTACATCTTGGTAAGATTGTTGTAGCACAAGAGCTCCAGGCCAGGATGTGCACCTGGGCCTTGGATATTCCAAAATAATCACCAGAAGGACCAGAGGAATTAGATGTGCCAATTATTACTCACAATGCAAGGAGCCTCCAGCATCTGGTTGGTTGGAGCTGCAGGAAAAGGCAGTTGGCCAAGAACAGGCATTGTTTTATATGCAAGCAGAGGGGAGAGGGATTGCTTCACCCTTGGGAATAACGGTCTTCCCTTGCCAATGAGAGCCAGATGTGCTGCCTACCTAGTGTTGGGGAAAATTGGACCAGCCTTGTCCTCGAGTGGATCAGAGCAGAGAGATATTGTCCATGAGAATGGCCAAAGGGGCATGGCCCATAGGAGCAATGGGAAGTATCCTTGTGGGCAAGCACAGCCCTGGAGAGCTCTGTTCATTGTTCTTGGTGCTGCTTACTCAGCAGTCTCTTTGCCTCCAGGGTCCATGGAGGAGATATGTTTGAATTCACCTCATAGTTGTGATGTAAGTTTTATCATACTTCCAAAAAATTAAGCTAACGTTTGTGCTTGGAAACTTTCAAATACTGAAAAAAAAATAGTTATTTTGATTCAAACTCATAAAAACTCAATTGCCAAGATTTCTTCCCCCCACCCCAATTTATTCTTGGTTATATTTATTTCAGAATTTTCACCCCTTCTTTTAATGTAGTTTATACTTTTCATAAGGTAGTTCTATTATACAGATCATAAAAAATGCATTGACATTAATATAACTTTCTTTTTTGAATGTTTATATTTGATTGTCTGTTGTCATGTACCTGTAAATATTAACTTCTAGTTTTATATATTTGTAAAGATTACTTTTATAGCAGTTTTAGCTTTACCACAAAATTGAGAGGAAAATACAGATATTTCCAATATATCTCCTGTCCCCACATGTAGATAGCCTTACTCATTATTAACATCACTCATAAGAAATGTACATTTTCTACCAAGGATTTACCTATGGTGGCACATTATACTCACCCATAGTTTATAGTTTGCCTTAGAGCTCTCTCTTGCTGTGGTACATTCTATATATATGAACAAAAGTATAAAAACGTATGTTCATTATTATAATATACATGGTATTTTCATTGTTGTAAAAATCCTCTGTACTCTGCTTTTTCTTCTCTCTCACCCACTCCCAGTGATGTTACCAGTGTTCTGGATTATGGCTATTGTAATAGATGTATAGTAGTATCTCATGATTGTATGATGTAGAGCATCTTTTGATACATTATTTTCCACTTATATATCTTCTTTGTTTAGGTGTCTGTTTGGGTCTTTGGCTCACTTCCTAATAAATTTTCTTATTGTTAAGTTTTAAGTGTTCTCTATATATTTGGATAATTTTTTTGTCAGTTGTATCTTTTTAAAATATTTTATCCTAGTTGTGGTTTGTATTCTAATTCTCTTGATATTGCCTTTCACAGAGCACAGGTTTTTAATTGTAATCAAGACCAGTTTATCATTTTTTTCCTCATAGATTGTATCGTTGGTGTTGTATTTAAAAAGGCATCCCATACCCAAGGTCATGTAGATTTTCTTCTACGTTTTTTTTTAATAGTTTTATTGTTTTGTATTTTACATTTAAGTCTATGATCTATTTTGAGTTAATTTTTGTAAACGTTGTAAATTTTGTGTCCAGATATATATTTTTTTTGCATGTGGATGTCCAGTTGTTCCAGTTGTACCTTTTGTTGAAGAGATTGTCTTTGCTCCAATGTATTGACTTTGTTCCTTTGTCAAAGATCAGCTGACTATATTAATCTGCCTATTTCTGGGCTCTCTATTATTTTCCATTGATCTATTTGTCTCATCTTTCTGTCTTGATCTCTGTTTTATGCATTTTTTCCTAGATTTTGTTTTAGGTACTTATAATAGCTTTTGCTTCTTTGCTTTCTTAATTATTTTCAAAGATTAACTACTTAGATTTATTTATAAATGTTAGTGTTATTTTTTCAATATGTTAATTCCCACTTTCACCTATATTAATTATTTTTGCTTAATGTTTTTCTTTTGATAATGTCATATATACATACTTGGTTCACTTACATGATTTCAAATTGCATCTTATTGAGCACTAAAAGGACTTTAGAATATGGATTTTACTAGAGTACAGTTTGGGGCATATCACAAAGATGTTATATACTGTTCCAATTATAATTTATAATCTAAATATTCTATAATTGAAACTTTAATTTCTGATTCCATAAGAACTATTTGGTGAATCCAAATTTTCAAATGTTTTCTCTTTTGTTCATACTTTTATTATAATATGTATTAGATTGATTATAAGGTAATTAGATATAATAAACTTTATATTTTGTATATATTGATTTTTGTGTAGTTAATGCATCAATTTCAAAGCATTTTTCTTAAAAATCTGTGTCTTTTGATATGTTAAGCTATAATAATTCATATCCTAATACAAAACTAAAATGTTTTGAAAAATTTTGTTTTTTAAGTAATATTCTTTCCTTTTCTCATAAATTAAGTAGTAAACCAATTGAAACAAAATATACAAAGAAAATGTTAAAATTTTTTATCCCCTGCTTTATACCCAATCTAATACAGTTGTGAATGTTAAATCCTTAGAATGTATCCATCAAATTAAAATTTCTCATATTTTGAGTTATTGAGATTTTTTAAAATTATTTTTGTTCACTTTTCCTGATATTTTTTAAGAATAAAAAAAGAGATTATACAATAATGATTGCTTTGAAACATTAATTTTTACATAGTGAAGTAATAGGAAAATTTTTAAAAGTTGGTGTTATGTAGCTACATATGTGATCACTAATGTGTGAGAATTCCTTGGGCTCTGCATGTTTTTGAGGTTTTATTGTGGTCTTTTTATTTTACATATTTATTCATTTATTGGTCATAATAATATCTAAAATTATATTAATTTGCTTTTATTTGCATTTCCAAGACTGCAAATTAGGTTTAAACATTTGATTGAGTATATGTATTTATGGAGTTTCCTGTATCATCATCTCCTATAAGATTCCTGTTCATAGCTTTCTGCATTTTATATTGTATTGATTTTTTTTCTTCTTCTTATAGATTTGTAAAAATTCTTTTTACATTTTGAATACTAATCTTGCTTTCAGATGTTTTTATGGCAAATATCTTTTCTCTTTTTTTATAGTTAACATTTAATATTATGATATTAGTTTCAGGTGTACAGTAGAGTGGTTAGACATTTATGTAATTTATGAAGTGATCCTCCAATTAGTTTAGTACCTATATGGCACTATACACAGATATTATAATATTATTGACTTATTCCTTTTGCTGTACTTTATATCCCTTTGATTATTTTGTAACTACAAATTTGTATCTCTAATTCCTTCCCCACCTCCACCCTCTTAACACTCCTTCCATCTGACAACCATCAAAATATTCTATATATCTTTGAGTTTGTTTCTATTTTATTTGTTTATTTATTTTCCACATATAAGTGAAATCATATAGCATTTGTCTTTTTCTGTCTGACTTATTTCACTTAACATAATACCTCTTGGTTCACCATGATGTTGCAGATAGCAAGATTTTATTCTTTTATATAACTGAATAACACTCCATTATATATATGTGCCACTTCTTTATCCATTTATCTATTGATGGACATTTAGATTGCTTCCCTATCTTGGCTATTATAAATAACATTGCAATGAACACATAGATGTACATGTCTTTTCAAATTTGTGTTTTGAATTTCTCCAGATAAATACCTAGAAGTGGAATTAATGGGTCCTTCTTTGTTTCTTGTTTTAACCTTTTTTTTAAAAGTCTATTTTGTCTGGCATAAGTATTGCTTTCCTAGCTTATTTTAATGTCCGTTTTCACAAAATATATTTTTTCCAATGCCTTTATTTTCAGTCTCTATGTGTGTTTTTCTATCTGAAGGGAGTCACTTACAGGCAGCATGTGTAAAGGTCTTATTTTCTTATCTATTCAGCCACCTTATGTCTTTTTGATTAGAACATTTAGTCCATTTACATTAAGAATAACTGAAAGAAACATAGTTATTGCCATTTTATTATTCATATTTCTTTTTCTTCTTCTTCTTCTTCTTCTTCTTCTTCTTCTTCTTCTTCTTCTTCTTCTTCTTCTTCTTCTTCTTTCTTCTTCTTCTTCTTCTTTGAAAAGTCTTTTTAAAATTTCCTGTAATAACTCATATTTAAAAAGGATTATTCTGGATGCTGTATTGGGAATAGAGTGTAAAGAGACAAGGGTGTGAACTCATTTAAGAGGCAAAGAGTTTTCCGGCAGAAGATTAGAATGGCTAAGTCTACAGAGGGCAGTACACTAGGCAAGGCACTAGGTATACTTTGAAAGTGAAGTCAACAGATGTATTTGTACTTATGGAATGTTTCAAGGATGTTGGCTAGAATGTTTGTCTAATCAGCTAGAAAGAGAGTTGCCATTATTGGGATGATGATGGCTGTGGTAAAATAGATTAGTAAAAGATCAAAGTCAGTTTTGTTCTTGTTTATGGAAGGTTTATTAAACACATTTTCTCTGCATTTCAATCTGCTGTGTCTACTTCTTACTCCAGCCACTTCTATGCATATTTCAACCATCTTTGTAAAACCTGGCAATGTTTTTGTTAAGCTCATGCCATGCACCTCATACTTGATGCTCCAGAAAACTCTCTACCTCCATAGCTTGAACTAGTTTTGAGATCCACCTCTGCATTCATGCATGTTGAACCGAAAAGAAACTCACTCTTTGACAACATTTTTTATATGAACAGTTTTTAGATTCATTTTATAAAACTTTTCGTGAAACTCTTCATAAGGTCCCCGGATGGAGATTCTACATTTTCCAGGGCTAGCCAATGAAGTGTGAGCAATAGATTGAATACAGTTAAAAAAATGTGTATTCAAGATAAAGAAGTGATCAGTTTACAAATTCTATTTATATGTCAGGTAAAATGAGAACTCAAAACTGACCATTAGATTTATCAATGTAGAAGCCTCTGGTCACAGCAAAAAGCAATTTTTGCAGAGTTGTAGATTTAAAAGAATGACTGAAGTAGGTTTGAACAAAAAATAAGAACAAATAATGAAACAAATAATAATAAAAATAAATAAAAAATTAAGAATAAAAACAGAAAGTTTGATGGTCCAGGTCATTCCCATTCATATTCTATGACTCATATTCTGCCAAGAGAACCATGAATTATCATTCCAGAGGCAAATAATTCTCAAAGGTAAAAACAATTCTTGATAAAAAAGCTAGCAGTGTTCTCTAAAATTAGTTCATTTATTTTCAGACTTTCTTATTTTCTAAGAGAATTTAGCATTTAGAACTACATATGTTTTTCTTTCTAAGACTTTTAGCTGTGACTCAGTATTTAAATAAGAAGAGGTTTTATTGTTTGTTAAAATAAAAATTCCTTTTTCATATGCATTTTACTCTTTAGACATGAGAATAATTTATCTCTCCATTTGTTTCTAATTTGTACTTTTCTTTTACATTGTAGTCATAAAATATATCCTCTATGATGATGAGTCTATGAAATTCACTGAGACTTCTTCTGTTGTTTTAGAATATAGTCCTCATCATGTATTCAAAAAGAACCTACATCTTCTATTTATGTATGTGAACTTTTATAGTCTTCTGTTAAATCTTACGAAACTTGCTACTGTATTTTTCTATATAATTGCTTATTTTTTGTTCATACTCTTTTTTGAGATTACCTTATAATCTTTTATTACATTTTAATAGTTTGTTTGCTATATGTTCTGCCAATTATCATTTACAAAGGTTATGTAGTTAGAAACATAGGTGATATTTTAGTAATATGTATTTATCGATTCCATTTTTGTAATGCTTGTTCGTATTTTATTTCATAAGATAATAAAGTCATTTCATATGTGAGTATTTTTTAATATTTCCCTATAGACAACGTAGTACATTTTGTTTTCTTAATGTAATACTGACAGTTATTTAAGTGGTAAATTAAATCCACTTATTCTTATCATAATTTCTCTTACTAGCAGAATTTTATTCTGCCATTTTATTTCATTTATGTTTGAATTGTCATACTTCCCTCTTTCCCTTTCTGACTTTCATCAAGACAGAAACATTTTACTCTAATTATATGAAAGTGATATATTTTTTCCTTCAATGTTACATTATTTATCTTTTCTACTTATTTATTACATTTAGTTAAGTTTATATTTTTCCCCTAACAGGCCAGCACTTTGGAATGTTCTTTCCTTCTGTCTGCACTGCCTTCTCCTCTATGCTTTCCCTACCACTACCCTACTGCCCCTGGCATTTTACTGGTATTGTCTACTACAGGTGTCCTCAACCCCTAGGCCCTGGACAGATACTGTTCCATGACCTGTTAGGAATTGGGCTGCACAGCAGGAGGTGAGCAGTAAGTGAATGAGCAAAGATTCATCTGTATTTGCAGTCCCTTTTTAGCACTACCATTGCTGCCTCAGTTTCACTTCAGATCATCAGGCATTAGATTCCCACAGGAACACCTGTGCCAAAAATGGTGGAGACCTCTACTAGACTTAATAGTGTATTGTCATACATTACACAATATACATTCTTAGATTTTTGCTCCTTTAAATAAGACATTTTACTAATTCATTTACTTATTCTCACTTTTCTACAGAATTCTTTTTATTTTATTTTCATTTTACTGCAAAAGTTTCACCAAAGCATTTTCAAAGTGAGGTTTAATATTATGAATAACCTAAGGTACTGAATTCCTGAAAATACCTGTATCGTTTTCCTCATTTAAAAAACTTTGTAACTGAAAATGGAATTCTGGGCTCAGAGTTATTTTAATCTTGAAGATGGTATGACACTTTTCCCCTTACATTCAATGTTGCTGATGAGATGTCTGATTAAATTTGGTTATTGAAACTTCATGAAGATCTATTTTTTCTCTCTGGAGGATTTAGAATTTTACTCTTGTATTTAATCTTCTTAAATTTCTCTGGATATATCTATTTTCTTATCATTCTGTTTGATATTCTATGACTCTTATCAAACTGAGATATTTCAACTTTTTAGTTAAAAATTTTATTCAAGTATTTTTATCTTTTATTTCCATATATATTCAATTTGCATTTATATTTTATAGTTTTTTCTATTTCTTCTTGCATCTCTTTTATTTTTTAGCTTAAAAAATTCATACATTCTTCATTCTTTTCTTATGTACTAAAGGATAGGGCCTGGTTAGTACTTGAATGAGAGTCAACCTAGGAAGATCAGGTGCTGTAGGCATATAAAATAATAATAAAAAAAATAAGGGATTGTAATCTGACAAGGTCCTTGCAATCTGTCAGGTCAACCAAGGGTTGTCTAGCTTAAAAAAAAAATTCTCTTATCTTGTTTGCATGTTAACTAATTTATTCTCTAGCTCTATTTGGCTATTTTATATGCATATATGTAAATGTCTATACGTCTCTATATATACATATATATATATACATATATATATATATAAACACATGTATGTTTGTGTATATACATTTTTATATGTAGCTCGGGTTTTCTACTTGATTTTTTTGTATATTACATGTTCCTATTTTATCTTACCTGTACAATTTTAGTACATGTATTATGTTTAATTAAATTGTGCTATTAATTCTATTAGATTTTATAATAGTTGTTTAATTTTTAATTTTTATTTATTGATGGGTAGATGACTTTCTGTGTAAATTCGCATTCACTCAGACTATTGACTGTATTGCCTGGCAGAGAGTGTAAAGCAACTTAAGGAAGGGGCACATCCAGTTTTCGAGAGCCCTCATTAAGACAGACTGGGCATATGGAATTTGCTCTTCCCTCAGTAGGACGACTGGCTTCCTATTTAATGCCTCATTAATGCTAGCCTTTGCCAAGAGGCAACTCCCTCATGCCAGGTATATGGACAGGGATGAAAGAAGGAAAGACATATTCTGGGCTCCTCATTGCAATAGGGATGTTTCCTTGGTCAGGCTAAACTTTCTCTAACTCTTAGTAGTATCTGTGCAGGTGATGCTCCACTAGTGAAATGAGTAAACAGGCACCAAATCAAAGTCTTTACCTAACTTGTCTTCTTATTCCCAGACTATGTTTTCTCTTCAGACCACTGGCTTTTCACAGTATTTATGTTACTCCAGATCTTTATTGTTTCCTTCCCAAGCTGGGGTTGGGAGGGGAGAGGGCAGCCCTTACAGTTAAAATGTGTTCCTATTTTGCCAGGACTCTGAAATTTTTTGTAATTGTTTTATCTTCCAAATATATGGTTGATTCTCTTTTCTCATTTCTCCCATGGTTTAGATAGTCTTGCAAAGAGTTTATCTCTTGATTGGTTATTTCGAAAAAATAACTCTTGGATTTTTATCCTTTGAAACACTTTTCTTTAAATTTTACTGACTTCATTTCTTATTTTTCTTAAATTCTTTTTATAATTTATTTTGACTTATTTGTACTTATGTAAATTTATTAGTAGCTTTTTATATTATTAATAAAAATACTTATGATGTGGAATTTTCCTCTAAAGAATTTAAAGATCTGTCCTAAAAGTTTTTACAAAAAAGGTTTTACTGTAGAACATTTAATTTTGTTAACCTTCCAAGTAATATTTGCACTTGAATTTAAAAAGAAAATATTTCTTAATTTCCAGATGGCCACTTTATTTTATTTTTTTTTTAGTTTTGGTTTGCCAATTCTTTCTTGTTTACTTCTGGTTTTATTTTGTTTTTAAGGCTATAGTCTATAAACATTCATTTGAATATTTGTTGTAAAACCTTTGATCTATCAAATTCTTAAAGGTTTATTTAAAACTTTACTAATGTCACTTATATTTTTAGATCAAAGTCTTTCATTCATGTACTTGGTATCCTGTTATTTCAAGTATTAAATTTTAGTTTTTTTATAACTTTTTATGAATTCTGTTTACTATCCTTATATTACTTTTTCTAGTTGAAGATGTTAAGCTATAATTCTGCTATTAATATTGAATTTATTGTGGCTTCATTTATTCTTTATCCTTAATTTATCATTTTTATAACTATATACATTTAAATTATTTTAAAGCCAGTGTACATATTTTAAATGGAATAATTCAGTGTTTTGATATTTAATAACTAAAATATTTAATTTTGTTCCCTCTCACAGATACTTATTATACTTTTTAAATTATATCTCCTTTTTCAATTTCTTACTTTGTTTTTCATAATCATTGTTTTCTTTCTTCAATTGCTCTGCTTCATGCACTAACCACCTCTCTATCCATCCACATACATATGCACCTTAATTTGAAATTCTACAATGCTTGCAAAATTTAGCGGTGGCTAACTTTTGGGGTCAAATGATCATGATAATATAAATGTGTCTATGTTAATACTTTGTTTATGTTATGTTTATATTTTATTTACTCAACTTCTACTTTCACTGAATATAAAATATTTATAAAAGATTTACTTTCAAAATAACTTTGACAATTTCTATGTATTTTTCATGAGTGATTTAAAGTATTCATAATACTTTATAAAGTATTCAGCTTTTATTAATATTTGTTATAATATATCACTATGTTCCTTAATTCATATTTGGCATTTAAATTACACATTTTTAAAGAAACTTTTATCTTTTTTTTGTTTTAGCATAATTGATTTCCTTCTGTTTTTTTCTTTCTTATTCATATGTCTTTATCTTGAGCTCAAGATATCTTGATCTCTTTAGTCTGTGTGAACTAAATTAGGGGAGAAAGTTGAGTTTAAATGAGGTGTTTTTTTTTTATAAGAACATAAAGTTTTTTTTTTAAGGCATTGCAGGACTGAAACTTGGCTTAATTTGCACTAAAGGGTTCTATACATTTAGTCAAACTTTTTTTGAGTACTACTATGTGCAAGGCAGTGTTTTAGGCTTTGAGAGTATAGCAGAAAACAAAATGAGTGAACTTATCTGTTCTCTTAGTATTTATGTTTTAATTGTTTATGACAAAAATAAATAAAGATTTAAGTAGGGCAGATGCCAATAAGTGCAATGGAGAAAAAAAAATTAGACAGAAAAAAGGGGCTCAGGGAGTGTTGAAGTGCAGTTTACAAAATATGGTGGTTGTGGACATTTCTGCTCAGAAAGTGACTTTTGAGCAAATGTCTGCTGGAGATGAGTGAGAATCTATGACACTGGTAAGTGGAATGCTCCAGAAGGAGGAAAAGAACAGACATGAAGATTCTGCTCCATGTGAAGAATGTTAAGTGCGATGAGTGAGACCAAAGAGGCTAATGGGTTGGAGCATAAGGAGAATGGGGAGTCCCAGGCAGTGATGGCAGAGAGGCAGTAGGAACTGGGCTACACATGTGAAGTCAGTAGGCCATGATAAGCTCCTTCGTTTCTACTTTGAATGAGAAGTGGATAGTAACTTTTAGCAGAGAAATTACATGATCTGGCGTTTTGTGGGATCTCTTTTGCTTCCAAATAGAGAACAGAAAGAAAGGGTATAAAGTAATGAGCAAAAGAATGGTTAAGAGAATATTGCAAACATTTGAATGAGAAATAATGGTAATTAGATCAGAGCGATAATACTGGAGGTAGTAGAAAATGGTAGGATTCTAAATTCATCTTGAAGATAGAATAAAATTTTCTGATTCACTGAATATCAAGCGTGAGAGAAAGAGTCTAGTCAGGAGTAACAAGGATTGAGTCTGACAGACTGAGAGCTGGAGCTGTCATTAACTGGGCAGGCAGGTTGGGGAGAAAATATTATTTATTCAGCACTGACATTGTTAAGTTTGCAATGCCTACTGGACATCCACATTGGAAAATGTCAAACACACAGTTAGATATATACACCTGGAAGTCAGGGTAAATTCAGACTGGCTGGACCTAGGATTCTTGGCTTACAGGTTTTTTCCCCCTCAGGAATCTGTTGATATTGATATTCTCTTCTCACCGACAATGTTGCAATTAATATCTCAAATTTTATAGTGGATTCAAAAGAAGAAAAATCAAAATGCTCCATTACATTCTGTATACATGGGGGAAAAGAATTACTAAATTATCTTTAATAACAAGAATTTTCTCACAATTATGTATCTTTTATATTAGAAATATTACAGTTACATGCCACTTTCTTACGTTTCATTACATAAATGGAGGTTTCTATACTTTCAGATTCAGAACATCAAATGTCCTCCAAATCAAAATAAGTTATGGATAGTCATTTATGGGGCAAAAGTAGTACTTTACCTTTTTAAATATAGACAAAAGATCATGCTCACTTTCAAAACCTTAGCAAGGACAAGGTTATATTAGAGGCATTAAAGGATTTTGTATTTCTTATTTGATTAAGTTCATAGTTTTTTTCTTCTAAATAGAATTGCACATTGCAAGATATTAACTTATCTTGAAAGTTACCTGAAAGAGAAGTTTTTGCCAGATACATATCTGCTCCTGAGCAATAGGTCATTTTCAGTATATCTGTGAATTATAACAAACATTCTTAGAGTCACAAAGTCTATGTTAGTGCCCTGGATACATTGCTAAGTTTGCATATACTCAAGTAATGACATTGTCACCATCAGTACTCTCTCCATCTATTGGTTTGCACTTTAACATGGATTTTAGAATTTATCTTCTTTCAAGCCCTCTTTCTCCACATCTCAAACTCATTTTTCTGCCATATCAATTCCACTCTTTACTATTTTTCAGGTAGTTGTAAATTCTTTACTGGAACTATTTTCCTAACTTCTTATTATTTTTTTAAACTCAGTTGGCTTCAAATTTATCTCAATTTGTTGTCCTGTCTCATTAATCATCAAGGCCGTGCTTCTTTGATATGCATATAGAGCAGTTTCTGTATAAAATTGTACTCTGATTTATGGAGTTAATTTCAAAGAGTCTTTTTCATCCGTCTCTTGCATGCTATACTTATTTTTTCTTCTTTTATGCTATAAAAATGTCTTTATAAGAACCATGTTTTTGTTTTGTTTATTCAAATTTCTATTGCCCAGACCTAATAAAACACACTGTTTATTTCAAAAGATTTTTTAGTTTTTTCTTTTTTCTTGAATCTCCTTTTATATTTTTTCGAGTGCTTTTAAACTTCTCTACTTTTAATTTAATGTGAAGGCCTAAATTATTTAGGTTGATACTATTAAATTTATTAATCTAGAAGTAGAATGACATAGGTTTATCAGTTGTCCCACAAAAAGAAGTTGTTTCTGTAGTTTTCTTTTATTTGCTAGAAAAGCTAAGAGCCAACTAGTTTTCTGCTGGGTGAAGACAATAATTTCCTTGCACTGTTTTCAGTTGACAATGGTGAAAATGACTCTAAACAGAAAAAATTTTGTCTTCCTCGTGTTCTTCCCTTACTTTCTAACATCAGTGCTCTTATAATATTTTCTCTATTATCTCCAGCTATTTGCCTGAATCACAGAATAAAAATGATGTGAAACAGAGCCACATTAAACTGCAGCCAACATTTAATGTGAATGAAAACTTTAATATTTGGTGTTGTAAGCCACTGAATTTTGGAGTCATTTGTTACTGAAGCACAGTCTGACTGACACAAAATTGCTATTGATGAGGATTTCCTCTACATTTGCTTTATTTTAGTTACACAGTTTATTTTAAGGGGGGAGTTTAGAAAGAGTTTCTATGCTACAATTTTTCCCCCATAAATATGTTAATTTAATTTAATTTAATAATTGAATTAAATAAATTAAAATATATACTAAGTTTAGTATATGTTTTTAAATATATATGTACTCAGAATGTCGTAAGATAACAAATTGAATTAATTTTGATTTCTGTTTATATCTGATATCAATTGGTGTTTTGTCTATCACACTTCTGGGTATTGTTGTAGCCCAATTTTCTTCTGACTTCAAATTGCATTCTTTTCCCTCTGCTATAATGTTGAGTTTCCTCTATATTTCTGTTTAAGAGATAAGGCTCACAGGTATAAAGACTGATGTATAAATAATTTATCTATTATGTTAATTTGCATATGTAAAATAGATCATAACCATAAGGTTCAAATATTATTAAGCAGAGAAATAATTGACATTGGCTCAAATCATCAATCCAACCTGGAATGAATTTAGTAAGTCTGAGGATAGGTGATTAGAAAATAAGTCAGGTGGGAGCCGAAAATGTGTTAGTCTGTTTTTGATAATCTGGGACTCTATTTTCACTATAAAGTGCACCAGATATCAAATTTGGGAAGTAAGGAAAGCTTGAATAAAACTAATTTCTTCAACTGCCATTGAGAAAAATATGTAATTAATTCATAATAAGAAAAGTCTTTTGAAATATGAAAAGAAGTATATATATTAAGAAGTCTATTCTGCAAGGGTAATTTTTATTTTTAGATGTTCAACTGCTCCTGACTTTCACATTTCAGATAAAAAGAACTAAGTCACCCATTAGTAATATCTGTACTATTCAATTTTTAACTTAATTATATGTTATATAAAAAAGGCTGGTAGTTTATAGATAGTTATGGATATGGAGAGCACAGCATAGGAAATGCAGTTAGCATTAATGCAATCACTAGGTGGAGAGCCAGAGGAGAGAAAGAGCAATTAGGGAGATCTTTTTATAAACTATATAAATGTCTAACCAATGTACTGTATTTTTGAGACAAATAATAAAATAATATTAAAACAAACAAACTTGATCTAATGTCTTTGGATATTTTAATGCTACCATTTTGCCTTCTTCTTCCACAGGTACATTCGCTCTCATCTCTTAAGAATTAGCTTAGTCTAAATTAAATTTATTTCTTTTGTGCAACTACTATGTTCTCATGAATCTATTGGCTCTTTCTAGTAGTTGTTCCATTCTATTACTACTAGAATGTAAACTCCTTAAGAACTCTTAGTAGATGCTAAATAAAAGTTTACAGGATAAATAAAAGAAAAAAAAAGAAGTATTAGGTGGTTTGACTCAAATAATTAAATTTGGTAGGGTCACAAATCAAATTGACTTACATCTTAAAAGGGTCAGTGAGATGCCATTAAAAATCAGCTACATTAATTAAAACTAAAAAACAAACAAACAAATAAAAACGAGCCCTAGTGCTATTGAGTACTCAGAGCAACTGGAACCCTCATACATTGCTGGTATGAATGCCAAATAGCATAATTACTTTGAAAAGCACTTTGACTATTTATTACAGTTAAACATCATCATAAGACTTAGCACATGCGCTTCTAAAAATTGATCCAGTAAAATGAAAATATACATTTTCACAAAGACCTATAAACAGATGTTTATAGCACCTTTATTCAAAAGAGCCAAAAATTGGAAACAACTTAAATGTTTATTAACTTGTAAATGGAATTATGGTATATCCATACAATAGACATATATACTGAGAATATTAATTCTCAGTAACGAATGAGTATGTAAAAGAAGTTAGACATTAAAGACAGAATATTAGTGAGATTGTAAATTGATACAGATACTGTGGAAAACAATATGAAATTCTTCAAAAAATTAATAATAGAACCATCTGACCCAGAAATTCCACTTCTGGGTATTTATTTGAAGACATTCAAAATGCTAATTTGAAAAAATATATGCACCCTTATGTTCACTGCAGCATTATTTACAATAGTCAAGATATAGAAATGACCTAAGTATCCATAAATAGACAAATGGATAAAGAAGATGTGAATACATACAATGGAATATTACTGGCCACAAAAAAGAACAAAATTTTGTCATTTGTGACAACATGGGTGGACTTAGAGGATATTATTCTAAGTGAAACAAATCAGACAAATAAAGACAAATACCACATGATTTCACTTATATGTAGAATCTATAAAACAAAATAAATAAAAACCCAGAAACTCATAAATACAGAGAATAAATTGATGATAATGTGATAGAAAAGGGTTTGGGGAGATGGGATAACAAAAGGAAGGAGTTAAGTAGTACAAATTTGTCATTATAAAATAATTATGAGGATGTAAAATACAGCATAGGAAATATAGTCAATAATATTATAATGATTATGTATGGTGCCAAGTGGTTATTAAACTTATCAGGGTTATTACTTTGTAAGTTATATAAATGTCAAATCACTATGTTGTGGACCTAAAACTAATATTATATTGTATGTCAACTATAATGGAAATAAATATAAAATTTTAAGAAAAAGAACACTCAAATAAAAAAATTTAAATAAAAAAATTAACAATTTCCAATTGGAGACACAAATCTCAGTAAATCTCGCAATCAAAGTTTGAGCAATTTAAAACATTAATGAGATACCAAGTATCACCTTTAAAATTAATAAAGTGAAAAAGAATGATGACACAAACATTGCCGAGAATACAGGAAAACAAACTTTATACATGCCTGAGATGTGGGGCTAAATTCATGTTTTCTAGTAAGCATTTGGTAATTGTGTCAAAAAATTTTAAATTTCTGCATATCTTCTGAACCCACACTTTTACCTTTTGCAAGTTATCTTAAGGATAAAACCACAAATGTGTCCACATGTGTATTTCATCACAGTGAAAATTTGTAAACTAACTAAATGTTCTGAAATAATGGATTTATTCAGAAATCATGATACTTACAAAAGAAAATATTATACCATAGATAAAATCAGTTATAAAAAACATTTATAGACACAAAGGAAAACATGATATTTACATTTAAAAAACATCAGTCTACCAGTTAATAAGTGCACTGTACAACCCAGTGTGAGGCAGGATCCACACCATGATTTGAACTATATACAGCAATCCTGGTGCCTTTTTTCCTGCTTGACTTATTCCTTGATATCCATGAGGCACTGAGGTACATAATGGTGATGTCATTACCTACACAGAACATAATGATATTTCAACTTAGCCTTTTCTCCAAAGCATGGAAATAATCATTTGTAATCATTCTGACATAGATAGCGGCAGCTTTGGGAGAGGTAAGATAAATCACACTTTAGGGGATAGGTAAACTCTGCCTTCAACAGACATTGATAGTAGCATAGCTTATTATTGTCTCAGTGGTATCCCATCCCTGCTCCAAACACTACCCATTCCTCTTTCTTACTTTTTTTTCTTCTCCATATATATCATCTCCTAAAACTTTCTATAATTCACATATTTTTAAATTTTTTATTATCCGTCTCTCCCCTAAAAAGGTTAGCATATTACATGATTTTGTTGATATGATACTTTAAAAAAACTAAAATGATAAGAGACAGAAATCATATTGCCAAGGACTTCTCCTCTGGTGCAGAGAAGGGACATAAGGTAATTTCTTAGAGTAATGGAGCTGCTTTAATATTTTAATTATGGGAGTGGTTAAACAACTATATAAATTTGTTCTCCTCTCTAAAGGAAATAAAATGTCTCATGCATTCATTACCTACATTATTTACATTGCATCTTTACAAAGCTAGAATTAGCTAATGTAAATTATAAAATTTTCAGAAAATCAAAGAAAATTCGCATATTGTGTGTCTACTTTGTACAAGCATCACGTTGTGTTCTTTATAATGCCATCAATCATTTAAGTTTTCCAAAAGTTATCATCATTTTCCTTCTGAAGATAATGCATCTAAGATTAAATAATATAAATACATTACAAAAGGTAAGTACTAGGACGAGGTTTCTAACTAGATCAGTCTGACTAATGCACATGTGCTTGCACATGTGGTGATGGTTTTTTTGTCAGGAAAACTGTCATTCTGTGCATTCTTTGTCACATATAAATAAGACAATGTTATTTTCTTGCCTGATACTTTTTTCTTTCATTTATTTCCTTTTGCATATTGAATAAATCCACACTCCTTGTCATGGCCTCTGAAGTTTCACATAGACACCTGCATCCTCTTTAGTATTCTTCCTCTTAGGGTCCTGATGGTTCATTAGGCTCCACACAAGCTAAAGAACTTGCACGTGTGGGTCCCACCTCTTGGAAATTCCTTCCCTCTAGTCTTTCTGTAAAGGACAGTTGTCATTCTTCAGGTCTCAGTCCAAATGTCACTTCAGTAGAGATATAGTTATTTCTTCATGTCCATATGAAGAGGAATGCTCTCCCTTGCTATTATGTGTTTATTATAATATTCTTCTGAGAAATAAACTCAGTATATTGATTAACACATAATAAGTACCCAATGAATATTTTGAATAAATTACTAGAATTCAGGTTAGCCTTTCATAAGCAGGTGTTGAGAAAAAACTATTATAATCTAGTTCCAAGGGAAAGACCACCTGGAAGAAGACCTTTTTGCTTTCAAAGCTGAAATCTGAGGCCTGCATATATTAATAAAAATCAACAAATAGCATTAAACTTGCTAGAAAAACATAAGCTGGGATTAAATCAATTATGTTTTCTCTATGTAAATTATAAACATCAAGCAAATTAAACCACCAAAAATGGAAGATTAAAATAATATTAATAAACTAATAGAAATGATAAGATTTACTTTTTTATTGTTATTTTTTAGTTTAATGAGAATCAAATGTAGAAAAAGGCATTTGGAAAGTGTTTCATGACTTAGTGTTGCACAAACAAAGTTTGCTCAATGGCACTGCCTGAGACCTTCATCATTCCAGTTACGTTCCATCCACAGTAGAAATTAAGCAGGATTCTTTCAAAGATTAGTACATGCTCCTGTACAAATGTTATGTATTGGTATTACTTTTGAGGTATTTATTTTATTATGATAGGCACACTGAAAAATATTGTGTTCTTGATACCACCACTGGCAAGTTTGAAGGAATCCACAGAACTCTATATTCCTCTGGTGAGATCCCATCTCCCCACCTCCCACAGGATTAATCCTCTCACATTCTTCATCTCCAATTTCTCAGAAATAAATCCTGCACCGAAATGTACACCCCTAATTGGGCTCCCTTAGCCTCTCTCCCACTTCTCTTTAACTCTTCTACTGTGCTTCTAGAACTCATGTGTATGAGCAACAATATCCTTAATTTCTTCAAACTCTCCTGTAAATAGTTCCTTTTCCTCCTTGCTCTAACTGACTCTGACATGAGGACATTTCCACTTAGAGAAAGCTATTTATTTTTTCTGGGATATCTTATTTTCTACTGGCACTGGATAAAGGGTATGCCTTGCTAATGTTCCCAAACAATACACTATTTCCACACCCTAATAACCTTTCCTTTTATTGTATTCTCCTAAAAAAAAAAGTGTCTTTGTTTAAATCCACTGACTGACTGCTATGTGCTTTCATGATCATATCTGGTAAAAATGAACCAAAAAATGCTGACTGTTCTTACTTAAACTGAGGAGAAAACCTTAAGTGAGATCTTAGCATTGCCCAACAAATCTAATATATATGTATATCTTCTCAAACTACTGTCCCAATATCAGAAAAGGCTATTTTACACTACTAACAACTCTTCATCTGTTCATCACCAATCACCCTCTCCTGTTCTCAGCTGCTGATTCTGTTAGTTTCCACTGAGAAAAGAAAATCAGAAAGTACCTTCTTCATCCCCTCACAGTTAAATCTTTCTTTAGCTTGAGTCATACCTATATGCTCTTTCTTCCCATTGAAATAAATGCACTATCCCCATGACTACTGTTTCATTTCTCTGAACACACATTCATGAAAACATTATCTGAAAATTAGTCATTATTTTTTGCCTCTATTTGCTCATTTCCCAGTCTCTCTCTTGGACCATTGTTTATACCAGTACCTTTGGTGCTCTGTCAGATTCACTAATGATCTCCACAATGGCAACTCTCATGGTGAATTTGCACTATTCATTTCACTCACCTCAAAGCCAATATGTGACCCAATTGATCATGCTCTCTCTTCAAACATTTTCTTGACTCAGGCTCACATATTCTACATTCCTTTTGTTCCTGCTCTCCTTGCCGCCTTATCCTCTGCTGTTCTCTCAATATGCTTTAACTTTCTAGGTGATATCAACTAACTCCATGGAGTTAAAGCCTAGCTAATAATCTTCAAATATGCATCTTTATTCAAATGCTTCTCTGAACTTCAATTTACATAAACAATTACTTACCTGACATTTCCACTGGAATGTTTAAATGTCTCAAGCTTGCTTGGTCTTACCAAATCTTGGATTTCTAGCCCTGAACCTGTTTTGTTCCCTGACTCACTAAACAACAGCTATATTTACCCAGATGTTCAGGCACCAAAACTTAGAATTATCCTGACCTATTTTTCATGTATTATCCATGTATTGCTGCATACTGAATTGCACCAAATATAATGGCTTAAATTAAATGGCTTATTATCTCCTCAACAGGAGTCAGGTGACAACTTAGTTGTGGATTTCTGGCTTAAAGTACTTCATGAAATTACAGTACAGCTGTCATGTAGGTTTGTAGTCAGCTCCAAACTCTACTTGGTGTGAGGGATTTTCTTCTATTTGCTCATGTAGATTTTATCAGGTTTCCATTCTTCATAGGCTGTTAGACTGAGGGCCTCAGATCCCTCCTTGTTATTTGAGACAATGAAAGTCAAAAAGTTCTGAGACTAACTATTTGGCTAGCCAGGATTCAAATCTAAATCTTTGTGACTCCAGAGTCTGAGGCTATTGTATTAGTTTATAATTCACTTCTCTTAGAAAGTCATTTATGATTTTGGATAGTGAGAAAATGTGTCACAAAGAGTCTTGGGACATAGACTATAACAGCAGACACATAAAAATGTACTCATCAGTTGACTTTTCTGTCAAAACTAGTGCAAGGTTTCTTGAATGTAGAGATAGTATGTTATTTACCATCTAATCTCAATGTTTAGGATAATGTTGGGCACATTGTAGGAGTTCAATAAGTGACTATTGAATTATTTCATTCATTCATGTCAAATACATCTCAAGTGAAAACACGAACAAATGAATACACAGACATAAAGAAGAAAATATAGTAGGTAGTGAAGAAAACACTGGAGATTACTGATCATAGATGTGGCATAATGATATAACTGCACAATTTCATGACATTTAAGACAAGTTATACATAACAATATAGAATCTAAAATTTCAAGAATATGGTATTATGTCTCATTAAAATGTAATTTTATATAAAGCAAAAAAATAGTTCTTGTTATAAAATATTTATTTTTTAAAGTAATGAAGTTGAACTTTTTAATTTTTATATTGATTTTTCTATTTGAAGATAAGATTGAGTCTTATTACCATGAATGAATGGATGCATATTTAGGGGTTCTATGAAGGTTTATTGAAAAGATGAATCAATATGAATGAGTGAATGAGTAGGTGGATATTTTAATTAATAGTTAATAAGTAATTGAAAGGAGCAGAGTTTATTATAAAGGCAACTCTCCTACAAAACTAGCATTGAGTTGAAATCTAGCTGTTACTTGATTCTGTTCCAGAGCTCAAAATGAAGGAAAAATGACAGAGAGGACTGAAATATTTTTAAGAAGTTTCTGCAACAGACTATGAATATCCCATCAAATATTTGACATTAAGAGATAAGTACTGGCAATTCTAGGATCTGCTGTCATGGGGCTCATTAATAAGGTAATTTTTTTAGTTATTACTCCAATCAAAAGTGATTTTTACTTCCAAAAACAGTGAACTGCAGAATCATATAACCACAGTGCTGATATGTGGGAGAATCCAAAGGATTAGATAAGAAGAATCAGAGAGGAGAATGGAGTCTGTTTCTAACATTAAGAGCAAGATCCACAATTAGTATTGAACATGCTTATTGGGGAAAATGGTGTATGTGAAAACCTATGGCTAAAATCTTTTCCGTAAACTTTTTGTATGTATAAAATAACACAAAACCATATAATATTAATATTCATAAAAATCACAAATTACTTATATTTTTTTCAGTTTACTGAGCAATGTTTAAATTCATGTTTCTTAAATTCTTTAAGTTTAGTGTTTCTGAAAGGAAACATATAAAGGCAAAATTCCATGTTTTTTTTTGTATTTTTTGCTAAAAAATCTATATGGGAAAAATAATTATGGCACTGAGGTCTAAAACCTGGGCCTCTTTTTTTCTATTTTTGTGATAAATTTAGTGAAATGAATTTACTCACTTCTATAGCTGAGCATAGATATTCTTTTAAAAAATTAATTATGGCTAAGTAATCTTTCATTGTGTATACATGCCACATCTTCTTTATCCATTCATCTATCGTTGTATACCTAAGTTGCTTCCATATTTTATCTATTGTAAACTGCCGGAGCCCGCTGGCTAAGATTGAACAGTTCCCGAGAAGGGGAGTGAGGATTGAGAAAGATAGAAAAAAGAGACAGAGAGAAAAAGAGACAAAGAGATAGAGTAGGGAGGGCTAACAGTAAATACTGCCCCGGGAGTTTATTTAGCACAGCATATATATACCCTTGGAGAAGCAACACCCACACATATGCAAATGATCGCTGACCTTTAGGCAAGTTCTCACAAAACATCCTTGTTCCTGTTTTTGTCTCTTATTCCCTGGGGCAAGGGATGTCTCTTATTCCCTGGGGCAAGAAACATTCAACATTAAGCTAAACCTCCTCCTCCACTAACGAGCTATCCATTAAGCCAAACTTCCTCCTTCAGTAAACAAGCCCACCTGCCCTGCAAACTTCTAGCTTGCAGGCAACTCCAACCCTGTCTGTAAGGCATTCATCAAGAAAGGCTCCCAACAGTAAACAAGACAGCAATGAACATAGGGGTGCCAATTAGGACGAGAAGGTTGGACCTAGAGAGTATTATGTTAATAGAAATAAGTCAGACAGAAAAAGACAAATAGATTTTATTTATATGTGAAATCTAAAAAACTAAACAAACAAACATACAAAACAGAAACAGACTCATAGATACAGAGAACAAATTGATGGTTGCTAGAGTGAAGGGGGAAAAAGGAAGGGTAATAAAAGAGAAGGGGATTAAGGAGCACAACTTCCAGTTATAAAATAAGTCATGGGAATAGAATGTACAGCTTAGGGAATAGAGTCAATAACATCATAGTAAATATGTATAATGACAGATGATTATTAGATTTAGTGTAATTACTTAAAAGGTATGTAAATGTTGAATCACTATGTTTTGCACCTAACCTAATATACAAATGTGTCGCTTCTTTTCTCTAGAAAAAAGCCTAGGATGTAGTAGGACAATGTTTGTTTACCACTGGTGTTTTAAAAATCATTTTTCTTTAAAGCACATGAACGAGAAGATTAAACTAGGAGATAATTAAAATCCATGGCCTAGAGGGTTTAGAGCCTCTTCCCAGGACTCATGTCCTCTACTGGAGAGGCACTGCTTTGCCCCCTTATGCCATAGGCTTTGCCCCCTTATGCCATGCCATAGGCTTGCTCATAGGGTTCACACAGTTATGTCTCCTTTTTTCGCCTTTTAAGCACTTCCTCTGCTGTCTTTCCATTGTCATTTCAGTGGCTTCCTTTTCACATATGATTCCATTGTCCTGTTGGACTCATACAGGATTCTATAAAGGTAAGGATATTCTTTGCACTTTTCAGTGTTCCTCCAAATCTTCCATCTCCGCGCTTTCCAATCAGCAGACGTTAACTAAGTTACTGGCTTTTAGAAATGGATAATTCCTGATGCTAAGGAATAGCAGCGTGTAATCAAATGCAAAAAAAAAAGACAAAACAGAATGCTTTACCACTATATATTTTGATGTTAAAATAGTTTTCTTTTGCATAATTATCAGAAAAGATCATGGTTTTTTGTTTTAGGGTTTTTGTTTGTTTGTTTGTTTTTGTTGTTGTTGTGTTTTTTTTTAGATTCTGAAAAGTCCCTGCAACATTAAACTATACATTTAAAGACTGTGTTAACTGTGAGGGGTTTAGATTTTTGGTTTTTATGATATGAAGTGTTTCTGCAGCAGTCTGCTTAAAGAGACTGCCTTTTCTTTTATAACATTTACAGTGTAGTTTTTAAATTTTTTATGGACTTTTGATTTAAGTGTTTGAATATTCCAATTATACGGTAGATGGGATATTTATGCATCACGTACTATTCCTCTTTTTTCTATACATTCAGTTTTAGAGTTTAAGTTTATTTAAACTTAACAGAAAAAATCAATGAAAAAGCTTTTAAAAATGTCTATTAAGTTTGTATTTGTCTAATTATCAACTATACTACAGAAATAATACTTTTGAAAGAAAATAATTTTTGAAAATTATTGACTCTTTTGTTACCTTTGAAAGAGAATACCAATATTAAAAGACTATTATTAATACTAACATTACTAGAATTTACTCACTATTATGTCACATCTCTTAGCTACATTTAATGTATTAATTTTGGATTGATTGGATTTAACAAAATTTAAAAGTTTCAGAATTTAAATTGTTATAAATGTCAAATATGAGGTTTAGTGACAATATTGATCTCTCTTCTTGCTAACCAGATAGGCTATTGGAAGTGACCTCTAAAATCAACATTAAGGTTAGACTCCAATCTACTCTTTCCTTCTTTTTCTTTATTTTTTTTTTAGGTATAATTGACATATAACTATATTACTTATTACTTTCAGGTGTACATGATGATTTAATATTTGTATATTGTGACATGATCACCACAATAAGTCTAGTTAACACCCATCATCATACATAGTTACACTTTTTCTTGTGATGAGAACTTTTAAGATTTTCTCCTAGCAACTTTCAAATGAGCAATACAATGTTATTAGGAGGTATTTTTCAAATCTTACTTTACTAATCCTTTAATTCAAGTCTGAGAACCACTAATTGAGTAGAACAAAGACTGGTTCTGGTGTCAGACTCTGGTGGCTCAAAGCCTAAGATGGAGCTAGCTACTGATTCTTTCAAACTGTGTGTAGAAGAAGGTATTAGTAATATATTATGACTATTGTGACTTAATGAGTTAACAAATTCTTTTAAAATCATGTTGGTACATAATAAGTGTGTAAAATATTCATAGAACATATTTACTATGAATATTATTCATTTATTAGAACTAGAAAAATCCAGTGGTAAATGTCATGGAATTTTGGAATCATGGGCTTTAGAATCAGACACGTCTGCATTCGAATCCATTATGTTTTAAGTGTATGTATCTAATAGATGCTAAAACAGTAGCTAATATTTTTAACCTTATTTTAAATGTTAAAAGAAGATATGAATAGAAACTACTTTAAAATTATTCGAAGGATTAAATAACACGTAGTTCTCAATTAACTCATAAATACACGTATGTGTGTATAGGTGTATATGCATACCAGTACTTGCATGTAATATGCATATAATCAGGATGTCAATGGAAGTCTTCTAGCCTCTGAGCTAAAAAGGAGCTCAGAAGGCTCCTAAATAAATTCTCTTTCAGGAAGCTCCTAGCCCTTCTTAAGTGCTCAGCACATTTCTAGGCATCTTTCATAAACTCTTTTTCCCAGCTTCTAGTGTTAGGGTCATCTCATCCTCACATGCTTCATTCACCCAAAGCTGGTTTCATTAATATTAATTGAAAATAATCACAAAATGGAGACGATGACAGGAAAGCAAGACAAGCAACTTCAAATGGAGCGTTTGTCCACACCCAGTGTAAAAACACCTTGGCAATTCCATTGTGGAACTCTATCTCTTTTTCTCCTCACTTTTCTTATGGCTGTACTTCACTTTTAAGTTTCTCCTCCTTCCTTCTCTCTCTTTTTCCCTCAGAATCAAAATAAAAGTTTACCTAATTTCATGCAAAATCTGGCTAACTTTTACTGTCTTGAAGTTTTGATGCCAAAGCATAGAAATAAAGTTATATTTCTGTCTTAGTATCAATTCATTTTTTATTCCATGAAATGATAATTGACTAAGAGATTATAACTAAATTTGAATAGAAAATTTAGAATGGTAAGACAAAAACATAAATAATATACCAAACTTCAAGTTAATTGAAAAAAATTTATTCTGAATACTGAGTTGCATAAATCTATTTCAAGAACAAATTTTAGATCTTCATATTTAAAAAGAACATTAGCACAATTTGATGGATGGGGAATGTTTAGTTTGTCACAATCATTTAGTTGAAATTTATTTTTCTTTAGTGAATACCCAAATATGAGTATTAGCAAGAGAAAAAAATTAGAAGTTTGAGAATGTTCCTAAGTGATGTGATAATTATAATCTACACGACAATGAATTTTTCCCCCCTATGCAGAAAATGAGCACCATTGCAGCTGTTAGGAAAATGCAAACTCTTGCATATGTAAACACAATTGAAGTGCAATGTGGGAAAAGTTGTGCATCTGAAGAGATAGACAATACTTTTTCAGAACTTAATTTCAGCTGAAATTAATATACATATTACTGGTTGGTCACTTGTAAGAGGAAATAACACTACTTTTCAGGAAGGCAATGAGTATTAGTGAAGATAATATAAACAAATCACAGAGAAAGACTTGGCATATCCTAGTGGCAGAGTATTCTTTATTCCTTTGTTATTTTCTTCCTATTAGCTTTTAGAAATGACCATCTTCCATCCTATAATGTAACTTTCTCCTCTAATGGTCCTCTGCTACAGAAAGTATGTCAAATATGTTGATTTTATTCTATTTTTTTCTTTTATAAAAAATTGTCTAGGCCAGTCCTTGCCATCTTTCTCTCACCTAACACCAGTGTAGCTTTTTGATCCTTGACAGTTTGTTATTCATAGTATTGGTACATCTGAGGGTCCCACTAAATATATCTTTGGAGTAAATTTCTAATTGACCTA
This sequence comes from Macroglossus sobrinus, assembly GCA_004027375.1. Classification (NCBI taxonomy): domain Eukaryota; kingdom Metazoa; phylum Chordata; class Mammalia; order Chiroptera; family Pteropodidae; genus Macroglossus; species Macroglossus sobrinus. The sequence continues at coordinate 25,711 of PVKZ01004838.1, forward strand.
ATGAAGTAGATTTGACATTTTGTTCTTGAATTTATTTTGCTGGTACATGAAGTCTGTTTGGTCTAAAAAAATCAATAGTCTAGCAGAGAACATTTTTGAACATTTTGAAGAATCAAAGTTTGAAGTACTCAGTTAAAGAATGTACTAAGTATTTCTGCCAGTAGCTTTTAGCATTGCAGGCTTTCAGCAGCAAGTATAAGAGGCCATTTTTGAAAGCACAACCTTTAGAAGTTCAGAATGTCAGCTTATTTCCACTTTTCCCAGCTTGAGAAAAAGCTGAGTCATCCTTCAGAAACATTTGAAATCAAGGAACAAATAAATACAAAGCTAAAGGGAAACATTTATTTAAAAAGTTCACAAATATTTATTGGGTCCTCTAGCCCAACTCTGTTTGTCAAGCCCCTTAGAGAGCAAGTAGATCCCCCCCCAGAGGGGAAGCAGTCTGATTTCATTTTGTTAGAAACACTCTCAACATTACATTAATGACTTGGCCACAGGCGATTGTTTCTGTCTTTGATCTACAAATTTGCATTTCTTTGAAGTCTTGGAGGATGCCAAAGCTGACCTAGGACTCATCTGTCATTTTTTCCAGTAGGGTTTACAAGTATATCTGTAACTCAGGGGCACAAAGTAAAGGCACAAGTTCATGTAGGGTGACTACATTATGATTTCTAGCCTACTTTAAATTCTAGATACACAAAAATAAATTAAAAAGTAATAAGTGGCAGAAATGGCAAACACATTCTTAATTGTTTTCATGTTTTATATTTATAATGTTTTTTGTTAAAGCATTTTACTCATAACATACTTACATGAGTGTTCTTACTCTGAAGCAAGTCTTTTCTTATGTTTTTTTTCCCCTTTTTATCTTTAAACACATTAGTAATTCACAAGTTTCTCTCTAGATGGAGCAAATACTTTTAAATCTTTCTCAGAGAAAACAAAGGCAAAGGAAACTTTCTTTTAACTGTATTATAGATCTTCTTTATATCCCCATAAAATGCAGGTGCTAAGATGCTCTTTTATCCCAACACCTGCATTTTATGATTCTTATGATATATTTTATTTGTGACTTTTTAAAGTGGATTGAAATGCAAAAAAAAAAAAAAAAGAAATAGGATTCATTTAAAATGAGAGGCAGGATTGGCAATATATTTATCTGGACTAATATTTTAAATGCTTATCAACTCAGAAAAGATTAATATAAACTAAACCACAAATACATGGACAATTTATCTGCCATTTATTTACCTCCTATTCCTTTCATTTGTTCAGAATTGCAAAAGTTTGACCAAATTGTATGTCAAGTTTTAAATGGTCGGCATTATTATAACATTCAAATTTGAGTAATCTCTGCTTAAAAATATAACCATAAAAGTTCCTACTTTTATGTCACCTAAGTCTACTGTAATTACACATTCAAGATGACAAAAAGAAAATGCCTAGCTGAAATTGTTCGCAATACCTCTCATAATTTTTTAAAAGTTAACAATCATACATGAAGCTTCATAATGAGTTTTCTTTTTTTAGTATCACTGATATAATAGGAAATCAAGGTCTCAAAGTGGATGCAGAGTTTATAGTCTAGCCTCAGGGTGCAAAGAAATATCAAGGGGAAAAATGCACAAAAATTATCAAACAAGAAGTTTGCTCAAAATTACACTTCTGACTAAATTATAAGACTGGGGAAAGTTATTCCTTTGACCCACTCTCCCTATAAGGTAATTCAGAACCAAATATAGGCATAAGAATGGTAGTAATTGGCAAAAAATCAACTGTAAATATAAGGTCTTTACTTTTATAACTGTAGATATAAAAGAAAAAACCAGGAAAGGTAACCAAGGGTAACCTATCACTGAACTTTATTGAAAAACTATTTTCTTCTTACAGAATTGTGTTTTCAGGGTTGGTTTGTTGTTCACAAAACAGAATATAAGAAGATAACTATATAAAAAAAGAAGCTTTACATTTAAGTTAGGGTTTCACATTTATCGTAGAGCCTAAGTATCTTTAAGTAACAATTATCATACGTTTAAAGCTCAGTGAACCCATCTGGAAGATGACCATGAAAAATAAATTGACCTTATGAGGTCATTCGGTGGATAAATATCAAAGTCCTTTATGTAACAGTTTCTATGCCCTGAAGTGCCTGGAAAGGTATACTGGCTCTTTCATTTAGCAGTGTAAAAAAAAAAAATTTAGGTTGTAATAAAGGATAAAAAAAACACATTTATTTGAGCAAAGGATTATAATCCAAGGAACACAGATTTACGAGGCAACTGCTTTCTGAAGAGAGCAAAAAACAAGCAAGGTTTATAAAGGCAAAAACCACAAGCTGGAACAAAAGAAAGCTTTTCTATTGTCTACTTAACATGTCATGATGACTAATTCAAAAAAATTGATTGGGACTGGGTAAGAAACTCTGAGGTTAAGTGAGAAACAAGCAGGTGAGTGTGTGTCAAGTTCCAGAAGGTACTTCTACGGCAAGCACTGAAGTCTAAATCTCAGCTGGGTGTGAACATATGTAGATCTGACTTCCTTAGTGACCTCCCAATTCTATTTTAGGGCTCCATGATATTAATACTCTGTTTTAGATGTTTCAGTTCACAGTAGAAGAATCCAAGTTTATATTTTAGCAGGTAAGGGGTTGAGGCTGAGATAGAAATAGTTTTTATTGCTAACAGTCAATGGCCTTTCAATCAGCACCATGTTTGCTCAATATAGGTACTGAAAATGGTGACTTTTCTTACCTCTCCTCCTGTGTTGCTTTGTCATTTCTCTCACCTTTGTGTCTAACATCATTATGTCTTTGGATAGAATTTAATCTGGACTACGCGTTCTTCAGTGTAGGTCATCTGTACACAAGTAAGTCTTTCTTTGTATGTGCTCTCTTGCTAGTGTAGATCACCTCTCTTAGCACTACCAGTGGAAGGAGGTGGAAATAAAGGGGCAGAAAGGGAGAAACACCTATGATCACCGATGGGAATGGGGCAGATCAAATGGGGAAGGTAAGGTGGAATGCCTAGTTTTTATCTGTGCCCCTTACCTTAAAACCGTGTGACATTATGCAAGTCACTTAATTCTCTGTAACTCTTTCTTGATGTGTAAAACAGGTATTAATTTAGGAGTGCTATAACAATAAATCTCTTAGGAACCCTAAATAAATTAATATTCATAAAGCACTTAAAACAATATCTAAAATATTCAATAAAAAAGATGTAAAGGTAAGTAACAATTGGATTATCTTTAATGTGCAAGTCAGTTGCCTCTATTCAAATACCTTGAATTTATGAATTAAGAATTGTTTTTCCATAACTAGTCATTTTAAAATTGATTTGATTTCTGCTAGATTTATTATAATGAACATACAAATGGCTGATACAATTCTGTCCATTTAATAGCCTAATTAAAAAGAGAGAAAAGGCAATAAGAACAAATTAGTTGTCCTCACACTTTTCAGTCATTAAGAGGAACCCTTAGGAGTGACCATTTAAAATGAAATCCACTGCTGGTGCATATTTGATCCACTTAGTCATGGACACATATTCATGTCCTCAGACAGATAGGAAGAAATCCACATAGAAAGTCAGCAGTCACATGAGAAGAGGCTTGCCATTTCAGTACAGGAATCTCAAGGGAATAAAAAAAACCCCTTAATCTATTAAACTAATGGAAAACCATTATTATGTTTTCAAAGAAAGTGTTCCAGCCCCACACAAAAATGAAATTGGTATTTGCAGGTTTTTTTCTAACTTTCTTTAAACAATGCCAAAAATTAAATTTTAGTTTACTGTTTATATTTACTTCTAAACAATCTGTTAGTAAAATGTATGTTTCACTTGTAGAATTCTAGCAGTAGGAGAGCTCCATCTAATTTTGAAATAGAACAGTTTAAGGTAGATTTAAATATGATTTGACATATTTACAGAAGATTAACAAAGTACAGGAACCTTGACCCGAGAGAGGAATCCTTTAGAAATTCCCTTTGGGATCCTGTTGCTGTCTGTGTGGCATTTTCTCTCTGTGAGCCTCTATCTGCTTATGGGTAAGATTAAAGCACATTGAACTGTCAAGCAGATTAGGTGAGGTGTCTCATGCAAAGCTGCCCATGATTATATCTGACATTTAGCAGGTACTTAAAAATATGTATTTCCCTTTTTTTTAATCACAAAAAGTAGGTTGAATATATGAATAAGAACTTGGTGCTAAGAAAAGCTGAATAATTGCTTATTAAAATTAACTGTTAATGCTTTGAGTTGCATAAGTCTAAAACATTTTTATATAATGATAGGTAGTCAGTTATGTCACCTTTCTCTCCAGCCCCAGCTACAGAAATTTTTCTTAAAAATATTAAAGACAGAATTTTGGATTTAGTGAATAATCAGATTTTTTTAAAAAAATTATCTCTATATTTTCTAAACCAAAAAGAGCATTAAGCAATGGTATTTAGATGGAATCAAACAACTTTTAGAAATACCTGACTTTTATATTAGTAGATTTAATTAAGACTAAGTAGAAAAATCTGATTCAAAACTTCCAACCTTATGTCAAAAAATGAGAAGACACACAAAGAAAGATATTTGTATTCTGAGATCAAATTCATGGAAAATCTGCTAAAGTGGGAGATGTATAACACCTCTCAGGATGGGGACTATTCTACTTACTGGATTATCAAGCATTTACTATAAAAAAATAGTTGTTCTGCATATAAGCAATGGCTTTCTTTCAGGAGAGATTTCAGAGTATGTGAACATGATGCTAGTTCACTAAACCTCGACCAGTCACCCTCACAGAGAACTTGAGTTCTTTACCCTTAATGATCTCTCATTCCTTGTTATCTAAGCAAATAGGGATTATGTCTTGCCAATTATACTTCCAGGGGAAAGTGACAGATCAAGTGTTCTCTCACCTCCAGTTTTACCTTTGAACCCACTCTCTACAGTGCATTAGACATGAGGCATCCTGGATGGCTGCCAAGTCCCCTTGTGAAAATGGTTGGCTGTTTACATAGTGTGAATTTTCAGCTCTGAAATAGCACTTGTGCCTTTATCAGACTTCTTTCCAGACACCTCTCTTCTGATCCTTTTTCTCACGTTCTGAGCTCTGACTTCCCTGATTACCTTGACTGTGCCATCACTCTTTACCTTATCTGTTATCTGTCTAGTGTGCCTGTTCTTTCCTTTTTTCTCTCTCTTTTTTTTTTGAGAAGCACATACACCATTCCATTCCCAACATATCAAATATTTTCTCATTTATAAAGCCTTTCTGATGGCATTTGATCTTCCCAACCATACTGCTTTTTAGTCACTCATTATTTCTCCTATAAAACATGAGATGCTTTCGTGCACCAATGTACTTATATGTTAATTTCCTTCATTAGAACACAGTCTTTTGAATATATAAACTCTGTATTAGTACTTTTTCTGATTTCAGGACTCAGCACATTAAATACAAAGAAACAAAACACTTGAGTAATATTTTAAATAAACTAATAAATAAATGGATAAATGGGCAAGTGAGTGAGCATACAAAAAAATACAGAAATGAAGAGATGAGCCTATAAGGGCACTTTCTATTTGATTTTCATCTTTTCATGGTCCTCACCTAGAATATAACTGATTGCATATTGCTAACTTAATGAAACTGTGGCTGTGAGAGCTGGTTAAACAGATGTGTTTAGGTATAGGGAGCTCTAGAATGTAAGCTGCACTAGAATTATCCAAACTTGGGAAATGTGTCCAAACTTTTGCACTCTAGGGTTACTCAATGGCTGAGGTTTATACCATGGGTGGGGTAGAGTGGTGAGAAAGGGAGAGCTGTGAACTCTTATAGGACAACGTTTGTAGCCACTAGGAGATGAGGACACCAACAGTTAAAAATGTTTAATTATGCATAAATCTTTAACCATTTAATGGGACAAAAAGACACATTTACATGGGTAAACATCAGGAATAAACATCAGAAATAAGTTGCCTTGCTGTTGCTCCAACGAGGTACCAGATTCAGTTTGAATGTTTTGCTTCTAACTTTGTACCACCTCTTCTGCACACACATATACATGCATGCACGCATGCGTGCACACACACACACACACACACACACACACACACATCTACCATCAGTCTTAAAGTTTTAAACATATTTTCATAGTAGAGCAATTGTGAATAGAAAGTGCTAAAGCTTTAATATTAATTAGTCTCTGATTAAAATCCTATGTGTGTTACTAAAATGTATGCTCTATATTCTTGGATAAATTACTGAGACTAAGAACCTTATATTTTTCATCTGTATAATATAAATAAAAATGTCTTGTTATTTTTAAGTGACTTATCAAGAAATAATTTAACTTACTTGAAATATTTTAAACATTGTATTGTTATTGTTCCTGTTGTTATTATTATTCCATCTGTGCTAACATTATTAAAAGGTAAAAGCTGAAGAATAACATACTGTCTGATGAACTTCCTTTATATTTGCCCTAATACACTAATTCCAAAAGAGTGAATATATATATATACATATATATATACATATATATATATACATATATATATATGTATAATAAATTAGCATATTATAACTGTAATACATTGGCTGAAAGAAATTTGATTAAAGCAAACTAGTTGAATTGACATTTTATTGACAGAATAATTATTGATTATTACCATTTACTATTTATTTATTTATTATTTTAATGTACCAAGGAAAAATGCTTATTTTAAAAATATCTTTAGCATTTTATTCTTTTTTAGTACTTTTTGTTTTTAATTCTTTACTTTTAGCTTATAACAACTGTTTGTTTTATTAAAAATAATTTTAGAAAATAAACGAAGGGTAAAAATAAATATATTTAATAAATCAAGATATATCAATTTTCTAAAATCTAGAATATGTATTAAAATTCTGCTATTTTTTAAAGATATTAAATGGCATAGAAAATGGTCACAATATCAAGAAAAAGTATATGGGCTCTGACATAGTATATTTAGGTTAATCTAAAGTATATTGAGTGGACAGAAGGTCCTAAAAAGATTTTCACGAAAACATTGTATTAGGTAGATGCCATTTTTAAATTTTTGCCATTTTATATTTTCTAAATTACATACATGGAATATATTATTTAAGTAGGAAATGTTAAAAATGAGAGATAGCTTATGAGTATTAATTTTTATTTACTAATTAAAATCTTTTTCAGCAAACATAATAATCTAAACTAAGCTGAAGTAAACCAACCATAAAAGATCTGTCTTTCTTTAATAGTTATCTTTAAATTATATTTTTTATATTTTATGTACTTTTTCTCAAGTCCTTTCTCAAATTATCTAACTTGACTATTTCAAACTCTTCTCCTATACTAATGTGTAGCTAGTCTCTACCTTTCTGCCTTCTATCAACACGTACCATAAACCTCATTAACTATCCATGATATCATCTCCAACCATTAAGTTCAAAGTGATCTCTCTTTACTTTTAATTCCTAAGTCACTAACTATTGCCTCTTTGAGGGACTTGATTTCATTCAGAACAGTTTAAATCCTAGATTTTCAACTATGTGACCATGGAAAAGTAACTTTATATCTCTAAAGCACAGTTTCTTATTTACCAAAATGGAAAAATTGCTTTTACTTTCTAAAATAATCACAGAAATGAGAATATATTTACACATTCATCATAGTAATTTCCTGCATATAACAGCTGCTCATTAGATTTCAGTTTATTTTTTCACCCTCTTCTATCCTTGTACTCATGCGCAACAATCAAACCCTCTGTTGGTTAGTATTTTATAGTTACTTTTAATGTTATTTGTTCTTTTGTTTATTGCACATTTCTTAATTAAAAAAAGAAAGTCTTTTAATTTGGAAAAATAAACATAGAACCACTGTAGGTTCTAAATCAATGCAAAAATACATGGAGAAAACCTCAGTCACAGACCCTCGTTTTTCCTCCTGAGAAGCAATCGATGAAGTAATCCACGTTAAATCAGAGCGTATGCTTTTCCAACTTCTCCAGGCACATACAAATAAAATACACAAATCTGTCTTAGTTTTTGTTTCTTTTTTACAACTTGCTTTCCTCAAATTATGGATATTTTTATAGAACAAAATATATTAATCTAGATATACTTTTTAACAATTTCATAATATTTAACTATGTGTACATACTCCAGTTCATTTAATCCTTATGTATTTGACAAGCATTTACTTTCTCAATTTATGACACATTAGATTGCCTGTTCCTACTTTCTTCATTGTTAACATAACCTTAATTTCCTCCCATATCTTTAATGGATGAGTTAATATTGGCCAAAATTAGTAATAGATACTCAATTCTCCTTTGTCAGTGATTGATTCATAGATGAACATATGACTAGGTTCTTTCACTGGGGCATAGAAGAAATGCACTGGATATTTACTTTCCTTCTCAGATTAAAACACTGTAAATTTGGGTAAACAAAACGTTTTGGCCCTATCCCTTTCATATTATTTAGGACACCATTATTTGTGACTTGTGACCCTGAGAAAATGCCCAGAAAATTCCAGCAATGCCAAATGAAACATCAGTGAATCAACTATGAGACCATCAAGCTTTAAGCATCTTGTTAAACAATAAACATCCTCAAGATATAAAATTCTGCTACTTGAACATTCTTTTAATTACAAACAAAAGATTTTTAATGGATACACATATAAGAAGAAGTTGTATTAATGTTTTAATTGCTGAATTCAGTATTTGATATTTACACGTGAAAATCTGATGAACATTACTTTTTTTATTTCTATGTTATCAGTTGACCCCTTTATCAGTCAAAGCATATAGCCCAGTTCCTTGGGTAATATATTGCTCAGTATGGTAGAGGTATAATTCAGATTTACAATTTCATATAATCCGTGTATAGAGCTAAATAAACATTAAGTCTCAAAACAAACTTGAAAATTAACATAATATATCATGCATGTTGTAGATGAAGTGGTTCTGGAAATCTACGAATATATTGAATTACCATTAAAAATATTAGCTTAATATGCCTGAAAACATTTTAATTGGCCCTCCTTTCTCATTAACCAAGTGTGAGGTCCATCTTTCTTAAGGATTGTAATGGAAGATGATAATAGAAATATGAAATTTCAGTGAGTTTTAAGTTTTTTAGTTTAGGAAGAATCTTATGCAAAGTAACCCTGGATAAATGGTTATTGAATAATAAAGAATGAGTAATAACATTTAATTCATGATATTTAATTTGTATAGTTTCTTTTTCTCTGGATTTAGCCACAGAAACTTTAGAGAATGAAGTTTAAAATTTTGATATGGCTTCTGGTTTATTTCTCTAAGGGTATTTCTCTCTAGAATTTTTTTTTTTACTCCTTTAAGAGTAGAATCTGTATTATACCCTTTGGTTTGAAGTGAGTCTCCAGGATGCATTGTACAAATGAAAGCCAGATATTTTAGGAGAGTGAAATTGAAGCCATGTCCACAGACACTCATGGAATGTGAGCTCTTGCAAGATGCATTGTGAGTGAAATTTTTTTCATCTTATAGGATTTTGGATTGGATATAGGCATAGGTATGGCTTTAGGATCCCCAGTGAGAGATTTGAAGCATCTCCTGAAAGCAGAATGGGGAAAAATCTGAAAAATAAGAGAAAGTAAAAGCCAGGGAATCATACTTTAGCAATCACTTCTGTTTTATCTTTCTATAAGTGGTAATATCATATAAATGGTTTTAGTAATGTGGGAGGAGAAAGGAAGAGAAAGCTAAAAATATTTTGCTATTTTTGAAGAATAGGAGAGTAATGTCCTGAAAAGTTTTGTTTATAGGTCTTTAGCTATATTAATTAATTCATTCATTTCTTCATTAATTATGCTATTGTTTATTTCATTAAGGCTTATTTATTAAGAGGTTATATCATTCTGAAAAAATGAGGTAAAATTGCTGTTTTTAGGAATTTTTATATTATTAATAAAATTATTTTCAAATCAAATATTAACTTTAACAATCTTTAGTACTTATTTTAGTGAGGATGCCATGTTATATGCTAAGCATACAAACATGTATATGAAAAGTTTCCTTTAAAATTTATTCTTAAGACAAGCTGTACAAATGCTTGGATCAAGTGTTGAGAGAGAATTCAGTGAGTTTATAGACCTTATAGGCAAGAGAGTATTACTAATAAGTGCATGACATACATGGAGGAGGTTTAAAAAATGGGGAGGCATATTTGGCAAGGGAAATTATATCAGCAAAACCAAAGACCGGGAGTGAGCTGGTCCTATATTGGTAAATATGAACAGGAAAGTTTGAAAGGTACATGCTGAATCTGGACAGGATATTTGAAACAGTAGCTGGCCACCACACCCTGGTTGCAAGTGATAACTATAGAAAGAATGACTATAGAAAGAATTCAAGTCTGAAAGATCTTTCCAGCTTTGGCTTGGTGGGAAGGCATTCTTAAAAACTAGGAAGGGAATCTCTCTAAAAGAGAGACAACAAATTTATTTTCTTATTATTTATTGTAAAGACATTCAAGAGATATGTAATATGCCAAACATAGCAAACAAATATAAATAAAACAGCATTTTCTCTTTCTTCAGAAGGTGGCAGTCTATTGAGGGAGCATGGCAACCAGGTCTGGGTAAGAAAACTAAGAGCAAAATTAAAGAAAGAAAACACAACATAGGATGCCTCTATTATCAGTTTGGTTGTTTCTGAGGGTTCGGTATCAAGATTTTCAATGATATAAAATTGTGGATGATACAGTCTTCGGTAAACCACAGCAGATGGATCAAATCCACCCCATCACCTACTTTTGTATGGCTCTTGAGTTAAGAATGGTTTTTACATTTTTAAATGATTAAAATAATATCAAAAGAAGAATAATTTTTTCACAACACAAAAATTACATGGTGGTAGTCAAATTTCAGTGTTAATTAGGCAGTTAATTGGAATATAGCTATGCTCATTTGTTTAATGCTTTAGAATTAAAATGATGAAAGTTAGTATTAGTGATGGATTGTATGACCTGCAAAACCAAAAAACACTTGCCATCGTAAACAATATAGAAATGATTACTTGTTTCTGATAGAGAGTAATCATTGACTAGCTAGTTCGGTCCTGACATTTCAGGGCTGGCTATGTCCAGACAGGGATTGAGTAAGAACATTGCCTTACAGTCCTCCATGCTACTTATACTCAGTGCAATGGAGTGCTCCATCTAAGTCACAGCTCCAACTGCAACTCTTTATTGCTGGTTTCCTGCTCTTTACTCACTCAGACTAAAGCCCAGGCTATGCTGGTCCTCTGAAACTGACTTTTACTATACAAAAGAAAAGATAAATTCTTACTTACCTGTTAAAAGTGTTTTCTTATGCACTACAAGTTGAAGGGGAGAGGTATTTTGCTTTAGTTCTGCTGCATATGCACAGTTCTTTTGTCCCCATTGTGCCTATATAGGTTGGGTGACAGAGGTGACCCAGTGGGGATGAATGACATTCTCTTTCAGAATCACTAATGTCATTAAAATTTCATGTCCTATTTATGATTTATGTTATCATTCTTAGCACTTTTTAAAAAATCTGTATAATTTCCCCTACAAATCAGACCTTCTTTACAAGTATTCTATTGTCAGTGGGAATCCCTGCCCCCAGCTCCATTTTACTCGTGTGCCAGTGGCTGTTACTACATACACAGCTTGAGCTGCCTTCTTGGGAGGATTCTGGGCCTCCAAGTCACTCACCAAATAAACAAATATAGGAGAGCTGAGGTCTCCTAATGTGTCTCCCTCAGTGACATAAATAAGGTTTCTTTTTAGATTTTTGAAATTAAAAAAAAAAAACACAAAACCCCAAAACACATTTTCTTTAAAAACAATAATAAAAAAATCTTTCTGCTCAAAAAAAAAAGAAAATTAGTGTGATTCTTATAGGAAATAAAAGAGTAAAATGTTTCATGAGGAAACATTTCCTCCAATAAAAGTCAAAGTGACCTATGGCTAGTCTGGCCCTTGCAGTAGAAGTTTTTTTTGAAAAGACATGATAATAGTAACCCTTTTCTTCCAGAAATAGTTGTGCTGAGCAAATCATAGTCAAATACTGGCTAAACTAGTATGGCTTGACATTAATAATAAATTATACAGATTCATGTGACCATCATCATTCATATTTTATATTAAATGTTATCTTATTAGATGAGATATGGGTGAATGGTACAAGACGACGGGTAGTGTGGATAGGTGTTCACTAGGAAAGTCTGGTAAAGAACGTTTCAACTCTTGAGATTAAGCCTTAGAAATTATGTCTTTCCATTGCTTGACAGTCATGTGTCCAAGGCAACTTTGATTTCTTTATCTTGCCCATTAGTTCTTGTTTAGATTCTTGTACATTTCAGAATAAGAATTTACTTCCATTCCAGTGTTTCTTTCTTGTTACTTACTGTTACATTTCAAATCTAAGTGTGGTTTTTACTATTTGAAACGTTGGCCTTTTAAGGATTTGCCCCTGTGAGAGAAAAATGCTGCACTGTCAGATCTAAAGGAAAGAGGTTTTTAAAATTTTGCCCAATTTAACCAGTGCCTGCAAAGTAAGAGAAGAAAGAAGACGGATGCCCTGCTTTTCACTCCCTTGGTGAATCAAACTTGAAAAGTTTCCTATCACTCTAGAAAATGAAGTTTTAGGGGTACTACAGAGAATCCCTCAATGGTGTCAGCAGTGTGCTAGACACTGTTTGGGGTTTTATAGATATTACGTCTTTGCTTACTTAATCCACTTGATGAGGAAAGCACTGTTGCATTTCATTTACATCTGATGATCAGACTGGTGGGTGACTTGCCCCAAGTTGTATGGCTTTTAGAAACCTGAGCAAGAATGTATCTTTCCCCACAGTCAATGTGTTTCCATTACACACAGTTCCTAAATCTTTCTTGGCAGTTGAGCAAAGATGAGCAGTGCGCAGCTAGGTCCTCTGTAAAAAGTTGAGTTATAGCACTGACTGCACCCTATACCTACCCTGGAATGGATGAGCTGAGTGTCTATGGACCTCTGAAATCTCAAGCCAAAGGCAGTTCAATAAAGGCTGCTCCTACATCCTGCTTTCTGTAGAGTCCACATCTCAGTAGAGTTAAGGCTCATCATATCTGACACCCACTGGTAATTTGCCTACTTCCTTGCTTACTTCAATCTTTTATTTTATTGTAGATTCACACCTACCCTTTAGTAGAGATGTGGTGGATTTTTTTTTTGTCAGTTTGCCTGATGAGGAAACTAAGGCTTAGAAAAGTTATACAGTTTACTCAATATAATCCAGCCTTTTAAATCTATCCATTCTCATTATAAAATCTAGACTCATTATACCACTAAGGAAAGTTCCCTAACTTTCTAAGTCTTCAGTGATGGCAATGGTGTGAGTCAGGAGATACTAGAGAAATGAGTTAATGGAAAAAAGTTTATGGTCCACAGTCATTTGTGCCCACTTCAAACCCATTAGTAGTTGCTGAGCATTTGTTCTGCTTTGCTATGTAACAGGTTTGTAGGAGGCAGTGAATATGAAGACCTAATCTCTATCCTTCAGGATGATACAATGAGAAGAATAAAACCACCCCATGGAATTTTTAAGTAAGGTAATGTATTTTAGTTTTATGAAATTTAAGTAAGGTAATTTTTTTAAATTTCTGGCTCAGCCCATGGGTTTTAGGTAGTCTTTAGGCTCCAGCTCCTCTTGGGAATAAATACAAGTTAGTCTTCTCTCTATATAATCTGAGACCTGGCTCCTTGTGAATTTATAATCATTGATATGACTATTAATCTTTTCCTTGTAAGCTGCTCAGTCACTTTTCCACTGACTTTTCCAACAAGAGTGGGCCTCAAACCCCAGGTTCTGTTTATAGCCTTCTTGAATCTCATAGCCTCATCTCTATCAGATTTGCAGCTGGAAATAGTGGAACTCTCAAATTAGGCTTGTTAAATATGGTTTCATTATAAAGTATACATTTACAAAGATGTGGGCAGAATGAGAATGAATCCCCCCCCAAAAAAAAATACTGTAGTAATTTAAGGCTAGAAAAGAAACAATTATTGGGACTTAGAAAGATAGTCGAGTAGGTCAAGCTACCTTGATGGAAATGGTTGTATTGGACATGGTCAGCTCCAAATAATCTCAAAATGTGTAAGCTATAGGAATGAGTACATTGACTTCATTTGCTTTTCTCCTCCAATCTACTTTTTGGATCCTAATGGTTGAACCCACAAAAATGCTTAAGTATCATTTGCACAAATCTGCCTCCTTAGACAATGCAGGGAGAGGAAGAGTAATATGGAAGGGGAGTTGGGAGATAACTGGAATAAATCTATTTCCTTTCATACCCTCATTTTGTCTCGATGACCCCATCAGCCATGCACACAAGTGAAATTGTTTGTGAAATTTGATTTTGCTTAATTGATTCTATCTTATAACTCCACTACTTGGATCTATCTTTGTCCACAAAGAGATCCTGACTTCAGCCAATCTTACCATATCCTGGGCCTTTTAGTCCTTTCCCATGGCCTACAATCTTGTGTCATACACTCCCATGTCAGCAAGGATGAATCCTCTTTCTGTCTGAGAATTTTCCATGATTACCCCTGCCTTTGAAATATATACAAATAGTTCCTGAAACTGACTGTGAAGTGCTAGCTGGGAAGACTATCAGCTTTGTAGATAAAAATAAAGTATCTGTTTTCAAATAATTTTTATTCAGAAAAGGAAGTTATAAGTTGTGCTGTTATTAATAATGCTAAATATAGATGCCATTTAACATTTACTTTGTGTAGATGAGATGTATTATTTTTTAATTATTTAAATAACAGTGTGATGGAGCTGGGCGCACTTCCCTTTTCTACAAGAAAAAATAGAGCACTGATAAACATAAGCAACTCACCTAACTTCACATCAGTTAACGGTAAAAGTGGGATTTCAATTCATGGCTATCTGAGGCCATCATTTTTCCTCTGATCTCAGTTACTTACAGTCTAGTTCAGTGTATAATAAAAAGGCACCAAAAGGCAAACATGTTTGGTGGTACAGAGTAAAATGTGACATTAAGTTTAAGGAGTGCAATGAACTAAATGTTTTTGTCCTTACCACTAGATTCATATGTTGAAGCCATAAGCCCCATTGTGATGGTATTTGGAGACGGGACCTTTGGTGGGTAATTGAAGTTAGATGAGGTCACGAGGGCAGGACCCTGATTTGATGGGATTAGTGACTTTACAAGAAGAAACATCAGAATGTTTGCTCTCTCTTTTTCTCTGTCATGTGAGGTGACAGTGAGAATGTGGCTACCTGTAAACCAGGAAGAGACTCTCATCAGAACACAGCCATGTTGGCTCCTTGATCTTAAACTTCCAAGCCTCTAGAACTGTGAGAAAATAAAATATCTGTTGTATAAGTGACCCAGTCTATGGTATGTTGTTATGGAAGCCAGAGCTGACTAAGACAGATTTTGGTGCAGAGAAGTGGAGTGCTGCTATAACAGATACTTGAACATGTGAAAATAGCTTTGGAACTGGGTAATGGGTAGAAGAATTTTGAGGTTCATGCTACAAATATATACTTTAAGAGTAATTCTAGGGAGGTATAAGATGTAAATGTTATTGAGGAAAGGCAATTCTTATTAGAAAGTGGTAAAGGACATGTCTGAACCATGTTCTATAGTTTTGTGGAAAATAGAACTCATGAGCAATGAAAGTGAATATTTAGCTGAAGAGATTTCTAAGCAAAGTGTTGAAGGAGTTGCTTTGATCCTTCTGACTGTTTATAGCAAAATGTGAAAGGAGAGCACTGAATTGAAGAAAAATTTGTTAAGCTAAACTTGATGATTTAGAAAATTCTCTAAATAGCCTATCCAAATAGCTAAAATAAGAAATCTTGTTCTGAAGAGAACACTAAAACTGGGGCTGAACATTCACTAGATAAAGAGATTATGAACTTAATTAGCTATCTTAATAGAAGTCAGAGACATTGAGAGTTTAAACTAAAGGGACCAGGGTAGAATAAGGACTGCTGAACTTTTTAAATTTTACTGGATGGGACCAGAGTACTATTGAGCAATGAACATTCATTGCCCTTCAACAAAAGAAAAGAAAGACCTCAGAAACAATTAAGACTCCAACAGAAGAGCAGAGATGCAGAGTGCACAGGCCTGGGGGCAAGGCTACCTCTGCCTTGGTTTCAAAGAGTGAGATGGCTGAACAGCAGAGCTACTTGGGTGGAAACCAGAGTATGAACTTGATGCCTTGGTCATGTAATGGCAAACAAGACTGAGATGGTCATACCCATCGGGAGTCTATATCATAGAGAGAGAAAACAAAAAACAAAGAAGTGCACAAACCAAGATATCAGATAATGTCACATAGTAAAAAGAGTATGGAAAGGGTAATGCAAGATTGTGGGTAAATAACACAAGTCATGTCAGATGAGAAGAGGAAGAAATTAGTGAGCACTGCTTTAAGAAGATATCTATGGGAAAGTGAATGCCATTTGACCTGAACCATGAATGCTGAGGAGAGAGTCAATCAAAATGTTTGGGGAAAATAAAAATGAAGCTGAGACAACAGCAGGTATAAAGGCCATAAGGGAGCAATGCTCTTTACAAGCCCGAGAAGGAAATAAGAAGGTAAAAAGGTGTGGCTTTAGTGGGAGGAGCATCAGATAAGGCCCAAAGAAATGGAGCCAGAAAAAAGCAGAGGCTCCTTTAGAAAAACAATTAGCAACTGTAAAACAAAAGAGAAGACCTTTTCCTCAGTCTTCAAGAGCACTCACTACAGAAAACCAAAATCCTGCTCAAATTGCTTCTATTGGCTCCTCAGCACACTCTGATGCTCAACTCAGTTACACTGAGTTGGGATAAACTAAAACAAGAAGAGTTTCCTATAACTTAAAGGCCTGGTGTTGCTTCTCCATGTTGGTCAGTTCTACATGCAACATAGTCTTCCAATCTCAATGGAGAGCAAACCTTTCATAAACCTGCTATTCAATTTAGTTTCTCTGTGTCCTTGCTAATTAATTTTTAGTTATGAAATAATTTCTTCGCTACTCCTCAGACAGTGTTCTACTTATCTCTCAACTGAAATGCCAGTTTTCTTGTAAAATCTACCCCAATCTCCAGAATCAAATTCAGATTCTAAGCTTCTCATTGTCACTTCATATTCTCTTGATTAGAATTACTATACTAATTGTAGTATTTTTTAAATTATAGTTACATGCCTTTATGTTTTTTCATCTTAATTAAGAAATCTAGGAGTCCTGAGGCATGATGGTTCCTGTAATCATTTTCCCTAATTTCTCCAAAAAGCCTGTCTTGAAACTTCCAAATGATGGAGCAACAGCATTTGTGCCTATCAGAGAACCTGACAAACTGTACTGTATTTCTCTACTTTCCACTCATTTGAGAGAACTGAACACAACACTTGAATCTTATTCAAATTTATACCCCTGACTGAATTTCTTACACCATGAAAATGCTCAATAAATAGATAAATAAATAAATAAATAAATGTTTAATAAAATTTAATAAAACTTTACTCACTGAATTTAGTTTAGAAATACAGTTAAAGTCAAAATAATTTTTGAATGTACAGTTTGTTTAAAATAAATTTATTAGGTCCTAAAAGTTATAAGTTATTAGCATTCTCTTACTATCTGGAATAGATCATTGTGGAAAATTATAGTATCCTTTCTACAAAAGCCTCCAAAAATAAGAATATTATTAGGGTTTAATACCACCAGTAAAATGAGAGGTAGCTTGAATACAGGAAAGTATTGTCTACATTTCAATTTGAATGTCAGTTTTTTTTTATTAAATAACATTGGCAGTGCTAAATTATCTATTATTATTATATTACATAAATATAATTTATTATATATTATCTACATTTCTGAATAGTTGCTCAAAATTTTATTAATAGAATACATTGTTTACATTTATATTATTATGAAATGTATTATAATTTGTATTTTTGTTCAATAAAATAACTTCACAGATAAATTACATTAAATATTAGTATTTATAATATCAACAAATTAGTTATTTAATTATACAAAATAAAATTACTCCAGGCCTATAATTAAAGAACTTCTGGTTTTTGTTAAAACATCAAAATAATTTTCCATTCAAAATGATCTATCAGAAATGGAAAATGTAGCTAAGTGTTGAAGACAGGTGAAGAAAGAAAGTAACACTTCACACTGACAGCTGTGATAAATTTGCCCAAGTATAACAACATTAAAGCAGGTGAAAGTGGGTGCATATGCATCATTACTATAAAATATGGTGGGGGACTGGATATATGTCTTTGTTTGCCTCAGCATTATCCTTTATACAATGATAAGTGTTATCCTTCCTTTGTCTTCCTATTTTAAATCATTGAACATAGTTATTTTTGATGTTGTCAAAGGACAGAATATGTGTTTGCTTCACAATCACATTTGTCCTCAGGGCATTTCACATTTGTCCTTTTGGCTACTTTATACTTGCAAATTCTTTCATGGAAGAAGTAGAAGAGGCCAGATTGAAACCCCAGATGACAGAACTGTACACTGCTTAAAAGAGATGCCACCTCATTTGGTATTGGTACTGTCAGCATTCATCAATTTCTCTTCTTTCTTCATTCTGTATTTTCTCTTGGAAGATTATTAATATGTAACTGTAAACCTGTTTCTATTCTTTAAGATTTCCAGCTCATAATCAGTGATAAAGATGTTTATATTTTCCCTCTATAAGATTAAAATGTTTTCTTGTCCTTCATTTACAGCAAATACATTTCAGACTCAGTAGAAAAGACTTCTCAGATCTTCTCACAGCTCAGAAAAGCCACATAGAAAACAATGATCCATAATATAATACAGCTTATATAATGAGATATGAATCATATTTTTGTACCAAGTAGAAAGAAATTTGACATTTTGAGATGGAGTCCTCAAACCCGATGCTAAAGAAACTTACTGTAAAAAGAAATATGTTTATTTAATCACTTATAGTATTGGAGTATGCTTGCACATTAAAAATATTATAATCAAGAAAGCTAAAATTTAGCCAGACATGGTATGGGAGCTTGCACTTGGCATGGGGGTATTATGGTAATGTGGGATTTAACTATTTTTCTTAACTTTTGAAACTGTCTCTATTATTGCCTTTTTCACATGAAATTTGCAAATGAAATTTAATTTTCTTCTTTCATTAGTTCCTTGCAAGACTTTGATGTTATGCTTACACTCAGAACTTTATCTACCTGAAGAAGTAATCACATACCAAATCACCCTAATAAAAGCATATCTTACATTTCAGGCTCCATTCAGTTATCTACAACAGGTCAGAAATTTAATTTTTACCAAGTAATAAAGTTATATTTTCTGTATAGGAATGTAAGCACAAATTTTAGGACACAAAGAAGCCGTGATACTATGTCTTATTTGGGATGGGGGTGGGAGAGACCATATAGCTGGATTTTAGCACTGTATCTGCCCTTGAGTTTCTTAGCAACCTTGATTAGGTAACTAAAAATTCTGTTTTCTTTAAACCTTATATAAAAGACTTCTGCTAGATATATAACATTCTTTCCAGTTGTAAAATTATAGATTCAAAGCTGTGAAAACAATCTAAGAATTTTGCTTACCTGATCAAGGTATCACCCAAAACCCTGCTGATATCAAATAGCCAGTAGTGTTTATTTTGAAAATTTCCCAGTGGAATGGAAAGATGTTAACAAGTGTTGAGAATATAACACTTTTTATATGAGGGATCTTTCATAGATGCAGCTGAGGTAAAGAGGCACTTTTGCAGAACACATTATCATTTAAATTATTTTCCATTCCCACATCAAAATCACCCATTAAAAAAAGTTCCAACAAATCAAAAAATTCAGCAGAAAGGAGGTAATTGTGAGAACGGTTTCTGATAATTTTTTTGATTTGTACATGTGTGTGACTGTGCTAAGCTTATGATTGAATAGTTTGCAGATTGCTTTTTCTTTAATAGCTTCAATATCTTTGTAAAACAATAACAAAAACCCCTAAATTTTCTTAGGTGCTTTCACTGCTTAAAAAACACATATTTTCAAACTTTACTTTTATGACCACGCAATTGTTCATACTAAATGTTGTAAAACATATTCTATACACTTATATTTGTTTCACTGATGGTGTTTATCAGTTGAATTCCAAAACAAAATTTAAAGAACTAGACCCCTACTTCTGTTTTCTTCTACAAAGAAAACAAAATGTATCTTTAAAATTAGCCATTTGGATCAAGGGTCTGGTCAAGTTTAAACAAAGGAGTGAAAATAAGAGTGATTAGGTTGAATGATTCTCTCTGTTGTCTTTTCATTTTGCTGTATTAGAGTTATCATTGGACCGATCACAAATTCACAGCAACAGTTAATTTTAAAACTTAATGCTGTATCAAATTTTTTGTTCCACAATGCTTGGAGTTTTGAAATCCAATAGTTACCCCTATAATTAATACGTGTTGATAGATTTTTTTTTTAAATCTCAGATTAGCAGAAATTGGGGATTAGAATGATGGCAGTAAAACTATAGATGGTATTTCATGCCTTTGAAGGGGCAATGGGACATTATAAGGTATTTGAACTTTTATGTCTTTATGGAATTTGAGGAATAGTATTTAAGAGAGATCAGATAAAAAACTTTCCATAAATTAAGAAAAATAATAATAATGCTCAAAGATTATCCCACTATTTTAAGAAATAGATGAAAATTTTCATTAATCAGACTGGCTGTGAGATGCCTTTGACATAGGTTAGAAAAGAGCAACAGATTCCTGCTAGAGAAAAGTCAGTGTTTAGATGCATTGAAGAAGCCGATGTTATGTTAAAATGAGATTGCATATGAGTGTAGCCCTCCAGGAGACTAATGACCTCCCAAGACTGAGAGGAAATCTCAGCTTTTGGGGCATACACAGAATCACTCAAAATAGTATTGTATCAAATATTACCATCAAGCTTTGTTGAATTAGATTTTTTTAGTTATTCTCACTTATTTGTTATTCAGTTTTGTCCAATTAAAAGAGTGAAATAAAAAAATAAAATAAAACATAAACTATGTTGCATCTACTCATTCAATTAATATATTTGTTGAATATATAACTATAATTAATCTGTGAATCTCTTTTTATTGCTAAGAGATAGTCACAAGTCTTTTCATTTTAAAATTAAATGGTTTGAGACTCAGAACACTCTCTGCAAGGATGCTTTATTTTCTGCTTTGAACTTTCCGATTTTTTTCAGTTAAGCAGGTTTACATGATTAGTTCTGTTGGTGTGGAAATGACCTTCGTTAGTTCGGGCTGAAGCACGTGAAAGTTACGATCCTCTAACATTATCTTTCTCACCATGGACCTTGAGGATGTCATGACTTCTAGGCAGTTCAGTCAAGATATGGTAGGACCTCATAAGAGAAGAAACTGAGTGACTAGTGGAGTCAAGCCTCCCACACCTATGTCACCTCCACACTGAATTACATTGGACAAGAAACCTAAAAATAAATAAATCTGTATTGTGTTAAGTGGTATTTGATTTAACTGTTTCAAGCTTAGGCTATCTTAATTCACACAAGTAGTTCCACAAGCAGAGCCCAACAGCTCTTAGGAATGCCCCATTCACTGTCAGTGACCACTTTCAGTAAAAGCTGAATACCCATTCTCTGGCTGACTCGGAGGAAGGCAGAAGGAACCTTACTACCATAAACAGGTGAGGAAATGAGAAAGATAAGGTCTAGATAACCTATGACCAAGGAAGCTAAGAAGGCAGAAAGACTGTCTTTTGACAAAGGGTACTGGAGAGCAAATACAGTGCTCAGAAACCACATGTAAAATCTTACTTGGTTGAGCCAGTTCACATGTATAAGGCCTTTGATCCTGAGTGGGGCACACTACCCAGAAGTCTTGACCAGCGACAATGATCTTATTTAGATTATATCCAAGACCACATAAGAAGAATACTGCCATGATGCCTACTCGTCAATGGTCAGCCCAGATGACAGATGGACTTCAGTAATAGCCAGGAGAGCAACACTCCCTGTGAAAGCTAAACAGATATGAACATGGAGTCATTATTCTTCTCAAGTGCTCTCAGATCTAGAAGTTTCCTTTCCATTTTAAAATAAATTATTAAATTCATTAATATAGGGGGAAATATACAAAAGATATAATACAGGCACTGTTCCCTCCTTTTAAAAAACACTTTATCTAAGAAATTTTATATATTGGCTAAATTGGAACAGCTTAATAGAGTTTCATTACATTTATATAATAATTTCAAGAGCCTATTTATTCACAATTTAATAGTTTCCAGGTTTCTGTTTTTATAATGCTATAACAAATATCTCTTGTATTTCACATTGGTGATATATAAAATGAATTGGAAAAACACGTTCCTGAATGATGAATAAAGGTACATGTGCATATTTATTTTAAAAAGCATTGTCATATTGGCCTCCAGAAATTTTGCAGCAATTTATATTTCCATCAACTTTTAGGCGAGGCTTGTCTTCCCACACACTTTCTGGTACAGGGATCATTCAGCTTATTATTATTATTATTATTCTGATAGAAGAAAATTCTTTATTTTATTGTTTTTCTGATTTGCATTCCTTTAGTGGCTCTTTTCAAATGCTTATTGGCCATCATTCTGTAAAAGACAAACTAGTTACATCTTTGGCCCATATTTTATCTTGGGTTGTTTATTTTTTCTTATTGATTTAATGTTATATTAAGATAATTAAATTAGCTTTTTATCTTTCACTGTGTTGTGATTACAGTTTCCCACTTCATCTTTAGTCATTTGAGTTTGTTTGTATTGTTTTGTGCTATGAAAAATATTTGATAGGACTACATCAAACTAAAAAGCTACTGCACAGCAAAAGAAACTTTTAGCAAAATAAAGAGTCAAACATCCAAATGGGAAAATATATTTGCAAACAATGCATCTGATAAGAGCTTAATATCCAAAAATATACATACAAAGAACTCATACAATTCAATAATAACAACAACAAAAAAGCAAACTATCCAATCAAAAAATGGGCAGAGGACCTGAACAGACATGTTTTTTAAGAAGACATACAAAATGCCAACAAACATATGAAAGGATGCTCAACACTGTTAGCTATTAGGGAAATGCAAATCAAAATTACAATGAGATACCACTTCACACCTGTTAGAATAGATATGATCAACAAGATAAGTAATAACAAATGTTGGAGAGGATGCAAAGAAAAAGGAACCCTCCTACACTGCTGGTGGGATTGCGAATTTTCCTGTATGGAAAACAGTATGGAGGTTCCTCAAAAAACTAAGAATTGATCTACCATATGATCCAACAATCTCTCTACAGGGTATTTACTCCAAAGACTTGAAAACATATATCCAAAAAGATATTTGCACACCAATGTTCATAGCAGCATTATTATTCATGGTGGTCAGGACATGGAAGCAACCTAAGTGTCCTATGGTAGATGACTAGATAAGAAAGCTGTGGTACATATATATAATGGAATATTACTCAGTCATAGGAAGAGATGAAATAATCCTATTTGCTAAGCATGGGTGGATCTTGAGATAAGCATGCTAAGCAAAATAAACTAGACAGAAAAAGTTGAAAACCACATGATATCTTATATGTGGGATACAAATTGAAAAACAACAAACATGATAAACAAGCAGAGACTATGGTCATGGACAATAGACTAGTGGTTATCAGAGGGTAGGAGAGAGGGGAAAAGGGGGAGGTAGATGGGGTAAAAGGGGTCAAATACATGGTGACAAAAGAAATCTAACTATGGATGGTGAACATACAATGCAATATATATATATATATATATATATATATATATATATATATATATATATATATATGCTTACTGGTGAATTGTATACTTGAAACTTACTGGATTTCATTAACCAATGTCACCATAATAAAAATAAATAAATAATAAATAAATAAATGATAAATTTAAAAAATATTTGATAGGTAATTTAGGGTTACCTGTCATATCCTCTAGGTTTGAATTACAATTCTTCTGTTTTACTAGCATTATGATCTTGAGCAAGTTATTTAAGCTCTTTGTCTCAATTTTCTCACCTTTAAAATTGATAAAGTAAGAGAACTAATTTATAGAGTATGATGAGAATAGATAAATTTATACATGTAAAACCACAGTATTATGTATAAATTATAGCAATTGTATTGTAGCTCTCATTTTATTCTTCTATGGTCAGATTTATCCATTGTTTCCTTTATGGATTCTGGGTTACAAATCCTGCTTGAAAATCAAGATGTCTTAAGATATAAATCCCAAATATTTTAAAAAGCAAGTAATGGGATCAAGTAACTATTCTCAGATGTATTTGATCCTGGATTTTACCCAAAGCTAATTAATTAAAAGGCTGATTGCATGCCTGGGGTTCTAAGATTTCCAAGCAACTTGCAATGTTTAAGACTACACATATCATTAAAAAAAGATTAGAAGTACATATCTCAGTGATTTTTGTTCTGAGGCTTATATTTTCTAAACTGGGCCTGAAATTATAAGGGGCCCTCTTGCCCATAAAGTTCTTCCCAAGACTGGACCCCCAAACTAGGTGTAAACATACTAACCTTTCTTGGAGTGAACCTTATTATGTTTTCTTCTAAAGGGACACATACTTCCCAGACATGCCCTTTATCTTTCCCACATATTCAACATTGGAATGTTAAAGCTGTCTCATGTACTTTGGATGTTTTGTGAAAGATACACAATAGAAGGAATAGTCTGGATAACAATGCTGAGAGCTCCTAGGAAAGGAAGTGCCTGAGTTGCGGATAGAGTTCAAAATATGTTTGGCAGGGAACAGAAGTAGAAGTCCCAGTGTCCAGAGAGGATGAATGTATTAAAAACAAGGTGAATTGCCTGAATCCCACTCTTATATTCAAATTATGATTGGTTCAAGAAAAGACAAGACTGAATGCACAGACAATCCTTACTTAACAATGGTTCATCTTTTGATTTTTCTACTTTACTTTGGTGTGAAAGCCATACATATTCAGGAAAAAATCTTACTTCCAGTTTTCAATTTTGATATTTTCCTGGGCTAGCAATATGTAATATGATACTGTCTTGTCATGCCGGATAGTGGCAGCAAGATGATTTTGCCCAACTATAGGTTGTTAGTGTTCTGAGCATGTTTAAGGTAGGCTAGGCCAAGCTATGATATTTGGTAGATTAGGTTTATTAAATGCAGTTTTGACTTAAAATGTTTTCAATTTATGATGGGCTTATTGGGATATAATCTCATTATAAATTGAGAAACATTTGCAATGGGAAATCAAATCTCTGTAAGCCACACCCCCTGAAGCTGTTATTCTCAACTTTTGAAATAGTGCAGTTAGAAAGTACTCCTTGGATAAGAAAATGGAGAGAGCCAGTCTTTATATGAAGTCCCAGCACTTTTAAAAACTGATTTAGCAAACCTTTATTAAGCATGTACTATGTCTGCGGCTCTATACTAGTAAGCTCTGTTACTTGATTGTGATGTTGAACAAATTAAAATGTTTACCTATACATAGATTTATAATAGTTATATTAAATAAGCTAATAAGTTAAAACCTGGTGCATATAGTAGGTGCTCATTAAATGTCAAGCAGATATCATTGACAACATCTGCAATAAAATATAAATAATATATTTTAAAGTATTTAGTATTGAATTGGCCTGCATTGTATGTCATATGCATGTAGATTCACTATTGATCCTACTGAATACTAATGGATTGTCAACCTTCTATATGGTAAAACTTTTAAATACAAAATAATCTCTCTTGTTGTGTGACAAGGTACTTGAAAGTTTTAGCAAATATTTATTCTGAACTCACTTTCACCTTAGATATCACAGCCTTGAGAAGGCAAGAAGAAAAGGGTTTGATAAGAATGTTGGGAAATGAAATTCTGTGGGATAAAGGCAAATGATAAAGGTAGTTATTGGAGATTTGAATATTTAACTCTCATAAAATCTTATAAAATTGGTGGTATCTCCATCTTTTACATAGGAAAAAAACAACAAAAAGAATCACACAAAAAAAGCAATATCATTTATAGTGAGAAAACATGGTTATGGATGGTGAGAATTAATAAGCTGTTTTCTGCCTTTAGAATGTGGTGATATAGAAGGGTTTATTCATTGTGGAATCAGGAGTTCCTAGAAGCATGTCATGCACAAAAATAATTGATGAGAAAAAGGTCAATGATGAAAGAAGTAAGGCAAAAAAGATACCAGAAAAAGAAAGGGATAGTAAAGGGAAGAAAATTATGTTAGAGGTTAAGGGACTGGGATTCAGGCAATTGACTACAACTTGATGATTAAGAATTTTTTAATGTAAAAAGTCTAGTTGAAGTTACTCTTTCCAAAACAAACTGAGGTTTGGCAAAGCTGTTTTAGTGCTAGGTTTGGCTTTGGATACACCATGGTTTACAACACATTGAGCAGGATTTCAAGAGATTTTCTGGAAGAATGGAGGAGGCTCAGCAGGACATCTGTGCTGCTATGAGGTGGATGGGGATGATGAGGTAAGCAACAGCTGCAGATTTCCATCTGTGAAGAAGTTGAGAAAACTATGGCTACATTTAACCCTAAAGACTCTGCAGGAAACTGAAGGAAAGGAGGTCAGGATGAAGACAGGCAGATTTGACCAGCAAAAGTTTAAGGATGTGAAATATTATGCCCACACCAAAACCTGGATGTGAATGTTTACAGTAGCTTTTTTCATAATTCTCAAATACTGGAAGCAATCAAGATACCTTTCAATTGGTGAATGGATAAACAAATTGTGCTACATCCATAAAATAAAATGATTTCAGTGATAAAAAGAAATCAGCTGTTAAGTGCAAAAAGGACATGGATGAATCTTAAATGCACATACTAAGTGAAATAAGCAGATATGAAAAAGCTACATACTCTGATTCCAATTATATGACATCCTGGAAAAGACGAAACTATAGAAATGGTTGTAAAGGCAAAACTCTAGCGGTTGCCAGGAGTTTAGGAGAGAAGAGTATAGTTAATTAGGTAAAACACAGAGGAATGTTCAGAGTGATGTTCTGTATGATACTGTAAATATATTACATATGTGTTTGTCAAAATCAATAGAACTTTATAGAAAAAAAAAGAATCTTAAATGAACCGTAATGTATGCAAACTAAAAATAATGTAAAAGGTAAGAAGATCCTGGGATAGAATTCATAATATGACAAAATAATCTAACTGTATTACAAATATATTAGAAGCTTCACTGAATGGAGTAGGAGAAAAAGGTCCTCACCTAAGTAATCTTAGATATGAGTGGAGTTTTAAGTCTAAAGATAAATAAAACTGTACATAAGCATTGTACTCTAGTTGGTAAAGTTGTTTCCCATGGGATTACTGGTTAATAATTTAGTACTGCTATACATGTGTATTCAAATTGAACATTTAAGGTGGGTGGTGGAAGCCAGTTTCTCTACTGTTGGAATAAGAGAAATAATTAGAAATAAGTAAAAAAAAAAAAAAAAAAGGAGGCCAGAATGATCCATGTGGTAGTGAATTTCAGTTGAGTCAATATGATAGAAATATGTATAGATACGAGTTTATACTCTGGTTAATGTGCACATATGTATGTCCTTGTTCCATCAGCTGAGATAGTCTAAAGGTGGCAACACACTAGGAACAATGAGCACACCTGGTACTCAGATGTTAGTTTCTAATACCATTCTTCAATAAATAGATAGCAGGTGTCCTTAGAGATATGACTGATTCTAGAATTATGCAGGAAGAATATTGGATAGAACAGCTTCTGGTGCCATAAAATAAGGTACTACTCAAAATATAATTACAATGAGGAGTGTGTCAAAGGGACACAGGAATCAACAGAAGGAGATTCCAGTGGTCGAGTTTGCAACAATCTAAGCAAGAAAACAAAGTATTGCTGGATTGTAACGCAAGCTACAGAATACATTTTTGAGTCCAAACTAATTGTAAAACCATAGAATAAGTAAATAAATGTGAGAAAAGAAGCAAATCTCTCATCAAGAATTCCAAATGGTTTATGAACATGTTTTACTGCTGAGGTGGTGGAGCATAGCTCTCCACTATTTGAGTATGGGCTACACATAGTGATTTTCTTCAAAAGAATACAGTATGAAAAGGGGGAAAGGAGTAAACTTACAGACGAGAAAACTGACAAGTATCCCCTTAACCAAGTGATCAAGGTTAATATCAATGACAATGAGTCATGTAATAGTATGTATCCTTGATATAATGTCATGAGAATGGCATCTTACCTCTGTGGCCTTCTCTTCCCCTTCCTCCCAAAAATGATTCTGACTGAGGGACTTTATATAAAATATTTGACTAATGCTCCTCAAAACTCTTATGGTCATCAAAAACAAAGTCTGAGAAACTGCCCTAGTTAAGAGGAGCCTAAAAAATCTTCATGACTAAATGTAATATGTTATCTTGCATGGGATCCTGGAACAAAGCAAGGAGTTTGAGTAGAAACTAAGAAAATTTGAATAAAGCATGAACTTTAGTTAATAATAAATCAATATTAATTAATTATAGCAGATAAATGATACTGATATAGAATCTTAATGTGCCAGAGACTGGTTGTGGGGTACATGGAGACTTGCAGTGCTATCCTGGCAGTTTTTCTATAGATCAATTTTTCTATAGTTCTGCAGTAAAAAAATTTATATATTTTAAACCAGAAAATAAAACCAGGTAAAACCTGTGCATGTGTTATAGTATTTTGAAATTACCCCCTCACTAATGTCTATGAGATCTTTATAAAGTCCAGTGAAGAACTTACTGATTCAAAGACTTATTTTATAAAAAATATAGTAAGTAAAAAAAAAAGAGAAAGAGACGTGAGCAATATTTCAGCTTCATGGAGTTCCTCTACATTTAGAGAAGGACAATTCATAACCACAAATTATTGTCCTTTAAAATATAAAGTTTGTACATACATGTACATATTGGCTCAGCACAAGAGAGAATATTTATATAACATTTGTTCCAAATTCCATCTTCAGTCTTTAGGATTTACAAGACTTTCTCAGTTTTTCTCTTTGAAAAGGTTCCTTGCAGAATACAGCCCTATGTATTGCAAGTTTAGCAAAGAACGATACTCCTTTTTTTTCTAGTAAAGGTGAATGTTTGCAAAAGTACAAGTATATGAATTAGCACTGTGTTTTAGAGAAACTCTCCAAACATGGCATAATGCAGAGATGGTAAATTCAACAACAAAGATAGCCAGTTCTAAAAGATGTTAAGTATTTTTAGCCTGGACTTCCAGCTACCTTCTTCCTCACTATTAACAGATAAACTTGCTTTCTCCACAGAGAAAAGAGTTTATTTGATAGTAACTTTTGAATTCATTTTTTTACTACATGATGTTGTACAGATTAATAAGTTAATATATGTAAAGCAAATAGAGATAACACTGAAAAACTATTATCTTTATTCTTATCATTATTATATAAGTATTAGTATATGAAATAGATATACATACATTAATTATGTACATACTATCTATATATCTATCTATCCATGTATCTATATGCTTTGTATTTATATCTAAGTATATATATCTAGATATATAAGTACAAATTAGACTCATATAACTTCCAACAGATACCTCAAATTCAATGTAAAAACAAAACTGTCCCATTTACCTCTAATCCTACTTCTTTAATTGAGGTCTTTAATCAGTGAATGATGCTATAATTTCAAAATTCAGAAGCCTATGAAGCATCAGTTTTATTCATTTTACTTTCTTGCTATGTTATTTGATGACTTCTCAGGATCCTTACTGTTACTACTTTGATTCATCACCTATGACTAATTCACAGTTCTGCTTCTAGTCCTCTCATATCCATCTTTTCTATAAACTATAGGCAATGTGACATCTCTAAAAAATGCGTTCTCACTATGTTGTTTTTCTTTTCTTCATGATCAGGCTCCAAGCCAACCTTTACATCTCAACTTCTTTTATTCTTTGTTATATACCTTGTTAAACCAATCTAAGTTAGTTTAATTTTCTAAGTGTCCTATGCTCTTACTGTGTACATTCCCTTTTCTAGAATGTTCTGTCACTCCCCCTTGTTTATGGTTAGCTTCGGAATTCATCTCCAGTACCATCTCCTTTCAGAATCTTTCTTAATACCTCCAAACTGGGATGATATGGTCCCTCTATTCTTTCATAGCCCCATAAGTTTACAAAAATTGTAGTGCTTATCATATCTTTTTTATTAAAGTATAGTTGACATATAATATTATATTAGTAAAAAATAGTGATTTCACATTTATATAACTTACAATATGATCATCACAGTAAGTCTGTCACCATACAAAGTTACCGCAATATTATTGACTAGGTTCCTTGTGCTGTAGGTTATATCTTTGTGACTTATTTATTTTATAATTGGAAGTTTGTACTTGTTACTCCTCTTTGCCTTGTCTAGCCACATTGTAAGTGACAAGATTCTTTTTTATGGCTGAGTAATATTTCATTCTATATGTATATAAACCACATCTTCTTGATCAAATTATCAATCAATGAACACCGAGGCTACTTCCATATCTTGGCTAATGTAAATAATGCTTCAGTAAACATAGGGGTGTATATATCTTTTAAAATTAATGTTTTTTATTTTCTTTAGATAAACACCAAGAAGTGGAATCATTGGGTCATATGTTAGTTCTATTTTTAATATTTTGAGGAACCTCCATATTGTTTTCCGTAGTAACTGCACCAATTTACAATTTGACTGCAACATACAAGGATTCCTTTTACTCTCATCCTATCTACCACCTGTTAATTTTTATCTTTTTGAAAACAGCCATTCTCACAGGTGTAAAATATCTCACTGTGGTTTTGATTTACATTTCCCTTGTGATTAATAATGCTGAATATCTTTTTATATGTCTGTTGGCCATCTGATGTAATCACATTTATTTATTTTTTCTTTTTGTTGCCATTGCTTAGGGAGATATCTATATATCTATATCTATATTTATATCTATATCATCTATATATCTATATCTAAATCATCTATGTAATCTATTTCTATATCTATGTCATCTATATCATCTATATCTATCTATATCTATATCATCTATATTCTCTATCTCCACATCTATATCATCTATATCTATTATCTATCATCTATCTATCTATCTATCTATCTATCTATCTATCTATCTAGTTAAGACTATGTCAAAGAGTTTATTGTCTATGATTTTTAGAAATTTTATGGTTTCAG
This sequence comes from Macroglossus sobrinus, assembly GCA_004027375.1. NCBI lineage: Eukaryota > Metazoa > Chordata > Mammalia > Chiroptera > Pteropodidae > Macroglossus > Macroglossus sobrinus. Next base: position 57,022 of record PVKZ01004838.1, read on the forward strand.
GTCTTATATTTTAAATTAGTGGTTCTCAAGCTTTAGTAGCTATTAGAAGCACCTGGAAGGTTTATTAAAATGTAAATTGTTTGACCTACTCCTAGAGTTTTTTAATTAGTGCTTCTGGGATGGGTCTTAAGAATTTGCAGTTCTAACAAGTTATCTGTTGATGTGATGTTGCTGGTATAGGCTAACTTACCATATTCTAGATGCTGCTTGTTGAAGCAGTCTGCATCCCAGGGGTTCACTTTGAATGAGGCATGAGGTTTATTTAGCCTGACCTTGGGAAGGAAGAGAAAAATACTCTGTAGGTATAAAGTTCTGAGAAAGCATGAAGTCCGAAGAACCAAATAATTGAACTTCCTCAGAAGCAAATAAATAATGCTATCACTTTAGTAAATAAAGACTCCTTAACATAATCATTATAAATTATTATAATAGTACATTTATTTAAAAACTGCAAGTGTTCTTAGATGATCTAGCCCAAACACTTCATTTTACATTTAAGAAAATTTCTCTGGGACTCAGGTTTTTTATTTGGAGAAAGTCATATTACAATTGATAATCAATTAGCGGTGGGCTGGCTCAATTCCAAAGACTAAGATTCAGTAATTAGATACATTCATGCAAAGGGATGCTCAGCAGACAATGCCTGCAGGAGTATCCAGACATATGAATCCCCAAGGCTCTAGGAAGAATATGCAGCAAAGATCAAGTTTTAGTGTTCTAGGCATTCCATGCTTGAAGGAGACAGTAAGAATAACAGAGAATCCAAGCTCAGAGACAAAGAGATGTTGTGGAGATCATCAGGCAGATATGGTTTAAAATTCCAGAAAAGTTGCTTATCAGCTATGCGGTATCTGTGAACTTCTGTTTTCTCTGATATACAATGGTGATTAATAAATAGAGATTAAAATTTGGGGGAATAGACTAAACAAGGAACAAAATTTTGGCACACTGGACTAACAGTAAATTGTTGTAGTTACCACTACTGTCACACAGACAGTTAACACAGGCACCCAGGTTAGTAAGGTTATTTGAATCCCTGGTCATATGCCACAAAGAGAGAACTCATTGTCATTTCTGGACTAGAGCATCTAAGGTAGCCATCTCTAAAGGTTTCTTAGGTTCATTCAGTATCTTTCTCTCTGAAATCCCCCTCACATTTGCTCCACATATTCCTTCTTTTACTACTCAGTCTAAAGAGGAATTAACATAGTCACCATTTCCCCAGGGAGACTTCTTTGCTTCACACAGGCTTGAGAAAATGTCTTCCATGGGCTTTAATATGTAGTGTCATGTTGTCATCTCTTTATATGTCAATGGCTCCTCCTTCAGGGGAGAAACTACATTGATTTTTTTTTCTTTTTACGATATCTACTACAGTCCTTGACACAGAGAAGATATGTCATATTTGGTGAAGTGAATTGAATAGCCTCTGACTTAGAAAAAGAGGAAATTTAATTTGGCTTGGTGGTTTTTGCAAGATATTAGCTCATTTCACTGTGTGGAGCTGGCCAAGTTCAGAGCTGAATAGAGACAAGTTCTCCTACTTTCTGTCATGTGTTTATTTCATGACTCTATGCTGCATTTATATGAGGTATTCTGCATATTCTAAAACTCTTTCTCATCTCTCATGATGGTGTAGAAGTAATCATAAAATTAAAAAGCCCTGAATCATGACATAAATAAAAGAGATGACAGAGAGAGAGAGAGTGAGTGAGAGAGAGAGAGAGAGAGAGAGAGAGAGAGAAATTCCTAATAATCCTAGCCATAAAGTAAGTCTATACCCAATTTCCAAGTTCTCTCTTTTTACCACAGGCCTTCACCTAATGAAAAAGGACACTAAGATGCAGGAGTTGATACAGTCTAAAACCATCCTCAGAAGCAAAAAAGTCTTTCAAGTGCATGACAAAGACCGTCAAAGCCTGGAAGCAAGGTAGTAATATGGAACAAAATTTCTTGTGAATCAGAAAGCCAGGAGTATGGCTGGAGAATAAAAACTCCTCATGACAACCCAGACAGCCAGGCTCAAAACCACAGAGAAGCTTCCCACAGTTCCAAAAGTTAATGGCTGCTCTTTAAGAAATAAAGAAATCTCTGAAGACTCACCAGTGCTCAAATCCAACATCCTCTGAAGAAAAAGTTCTAATTCTGCCCTCAAAATATTTGAAGCCAGACCCACTCTCCCACATTAGCAAACTGAAAATAAAAGGTGATTTTCTCTGTAGGTAAATATATTTTCTTAAGTCTTCTTTGTTCAATATCCCACAATGACTGTCATTCTGTCAAAATTTATAAAACATGCAAAGAAGAAAAAAAATATGACCTATATTCAAGTGGAGAAACAGTCAATGTAAATAAACCCAATTTTTGTAATTACTAGATAGAGATTTTAAAATTGCTATAATAAATCTATTTAAAGATCAAATGGAAACTTGGGTAACATACATAAGCAAAAACATTTGGCAAAAGTTGTAAAAAAATAACCAAAGAGAAAAATCAAAATTGGAAAAGATATCAGAATTTAAAAATATATTTAATGACTTAAAATCAACCTATACACAATAATCCTGAAGAAAAAATAGCATATATTGCTCAAAATAAAATAACAGAAAAAAATGCAGAAGGCTGTGAGAAACCCTCCTAAAGAACCTTCGCACAGAATTTCTCACTAACAGGCACTCACTCTTGGCTTCAGTGGAGAGATAGCAGTGTGGGAGCTGCTGAAGTCAAATAGGGAAAGACTGAGTTGAGTGGCTTCAGGGCAAAGGCTAGGGGAATAGCCACCATTATCTCTCCTTCTGTGTAGCCAAAGGGTGTGTGCCATATTCCTGTATTTGAGCCATCCCCTCACATAGGCAAATATGAATCTGCATTGTTCTGGTGAAATTCTCTGGCTTCACCTTGGTGACTATGGGACCCACCCCAACCAACTAACACACCACCTAAGGTGTTTTCTGTGGTCAAGGGTCAGCAGGCAGTTGAGGTTAAACTGTGCTGCAAACAACTCTCGGAGGGTCCTCAGGCCCCAGGCAAGCAGCAGTTGGCCTCAGTGTACTCTGAGATTTTTGAATGGCCTCAAACTAAGCACAGGTGCCATATCTGCTTTTGCACTAATGTGGTGAACAACATTTACCCTGCCCTGGTGACTACTGAGAACCCATGTCATCTAACTCACACACTGCAAAATTCTCTTTTAGCAACTGAGTCCTATCTGTAGCCAGAGGGCAGTGGCAGGCCTTAGGATACTCTGGGCTTTTTGCTGAGCTGTCCCAGGCCTGGTACTGGTGGGTGGCCACATGAATTCACAGCCTGACCTCTCCCATGCAGCTCAAGGCCCAGCATAGGCAGCAACCAACCATGAATAACTTTGTAGCTTTTACCAGGTAGACCCAGACAGATCATAAGCAGCAACTGACTTTGGCTCACATGAGAGCCCCTCTGACAAGGCCCTGAAACCAATACACCTGTTGGATGCTTCATATCACAACAGAACACCACCAGATTAGCTGTACAAATGGCACACCCAAAGGAAGTCTCAGGAGACATCAGAGTCCACTGGAGCAAATGTTACTATCTAGGCTCAGTCTCATTGCAGCAGCTCATATGCTGTGGTTGTGGTCAATTCTTACAGCCAGTCAGCCTGAGATCAATCTTACCCACTGATGTGCCAACAGCAGTAAGGCCGAACCACAATAAGAAGACACACACAACCCACACAAGGGACACTATGGGAGCATCAAGCTCAAGTGACCAAGAAGACTATAGCATTGAGCCCCACAGGACACCTATTATATAAGATCACTCAGCCAAAACTGGGAGACATAGCAGATCTAATACATATAAACCAATACCAATATGAAGCCAAAATGAGGAAAAAAAAAACAACAAAAAAACATTTCCCAAAAAACAGGAGAAAATTCCAGAAAAGAAACTAAACCAAATGGAGGCAAGCAAACTACTAGATACAGAGTTCAAAACACTGTTTATAAGATAGAGGCAAGAATATTTAAGAAACTTAGTGAGAACTTTAACAAAGATGTAGTAAACATTTAAAAAGGACATAGAAACCATGAGAAAGAACCAGTCATAAATGAAGACTACAACAACAAAAATAAAGAATACACCAAAAAAAAAATCAATAACAGATTAGATGAAGTATAAGATTGAATCAATGATTTAGAAGACTAGGTAACAGAGAACACCTAATCACAACAACAACAACAACAACAAAATTTAATGATGATAATTTAAGGGAACTCTGAGGCAACATTAAAAGTAATAACATTCACAACATATGGGTACCAGAAGAAAAAAGAGAGCAAGAGAGTGAGAACCTATTTGAAGAAATAATGACAGAAAAATTTTCCTAACCTGGCAAAGAAAATAGAAATAGAAGTTCAGGAAGCTCAGAGAGTCCCAAACAAGATGAAACAAAATAGGCCAAAATCAGGATACATCATAATTAAAATGGCAATGTTTAAAGTCAAAGAGAGAATCTTAAAAGCAGTAAGAGAAAGGCAGTTACCTACAAGTGAGGTCCCTTAAAACTGCCAGCTGATTTCTCAACAGAAACTTTGCAAACCAGATGAGATTTACATGAATATTCAAAGTGATGAAAAGCAAGGACCTATAACTAAGACTACTCTACCCAGCAAGGCTACATTCAAAGCTGAAGAAGAGATTAAGAGCTTTCTAGATAAGAAAAAACTAAAGGAATTTATTGGCACCAAATATTATTAGAAATGCTAAAGGGACTTCTTTAAAAAGAAAAAAGGGTGAGGTATAAATATTAATAGTAAAATGGCAATAATTATGTACCTATCAGTAATCACTTTAAGTGAAAATAGATGAAATGTTCCAATCAAAAGACATAGGATAGCTGAATAGGTAGAAACAACAAAACTCATACAAATGCTGTCTACAAGAGATTCATTTCAGGAGAAAAGACACACAGACTGAAAGTAAAGAAATGAAAAAAGATAATAAGTCTTGCAAATAAAAAGTTTAAAAGTGCTAGAGTAGCAGTACTTATGTCAGCAAAGCACACTTTAAAACAAAGTCTATATATAATAAGAGACAAAGCAGAACATTTTATAATGATAAAGAGATCAATCCAATAAGAGGATATAACCCTAGTAAATATTTATGCCCCCAACATAGGAGCACCTAAATACGTAAAGCAAATATTAACCAACATAAAGGAAGAGATTGTCAGTAATACAGTCATTATAGGACACTTTAACAACCCATTGACTCAAATGATAAATCTTTCAGACAGAAAATCAATAAGAAAACAGCAGCCTTAAATGATACATTAGATTAGATAGATTTGATATTTTTAGAGCATTTTACAGCTAAGCGGCAGGATATACATTCTTCTCAAGTGTACATGAAACATTTTCCAGAATAGGCCACGTGTCAGGCCATAAAACAAGAATATAAATTTAAGAAGATTAAAATCATATCAAGCAACTTCTGCAATCACAATGATATTAAACTAAAGGTCAATTATAAGAAAAAAACCCTGAAAAATACACAAACACGTGAATGCTAAATAACACACTACTAAACAAGGAATGAGTTAACAATGAGATCAAGGAAGAAATAAAAAAATACCATAAGACAAATGAAAATAAAAACACAATGACTCAAAACCTATAGGGCACAATGAAAGCAGTCTTAGGAGTTAAGTTCATAGAAATATAGGGCTACCTCAAGAAACAAGAGAAAACTCAAATAAACAATCTAACCTTATCCTTAAAACACTAAAAATAATTTTAAAAAAGAATAGCAAATAAAGCCTAGAGTGAATAGAAAGAAAGAAATAAGAAAGATCAGAGGAGAATAAATAAAATAGTGTAAAAAAAAAAAAACAATACGAAAGATCAATGAAACCAAGATCTGATTCTTTAAAAAGAGAAATAAAATTGATAAACCTTTAATCAGACTCATTAAGAAAAAAAAAAGAGGACCCAAATAAATAAAATCAGAAATGAAATGGAAGAAGTGAGAACTGACACAACAGAAATACAAAGGATTATAAGAAAATACTCCGAAAAATTATATACTGACAAATTGAACAATCTAGAAGAAATGATAAATTTTTATAAATATACAATCTTATAAGACTGCATCAAGAAGTAACAGAAAATCTTAACAGACTGATTACTACTAACAAAATCAAATTAGTAATCAAAAAGTTCACAAGAAAAAAAAGCCCTGGATCAGATGGCTTCACAGACAAATTTTAACAAACATTCAAAGAATCAACACCTATCTTTCTCAAACTATTCTAAAAAAGTCAAGAGTATGGAAAGCTCCCTACCTCATTTTATGAGGCCAACTTTACCCCAATTCCAAATTTGAAGACATACAAACAAAAAACTTTAAGGCCAATATTCTTGATGAACACAGATGCAAAATCTTCCATAAAATATTAGCAAACCAATTCTGCAAAACATTAAAAAGATCACACACCATGATTAAGTTGAAGTTATTCCTGAGTTGCAAAGTTGGTTCAATATCTGCATGTCAATTAATGTGATACACTATATTAGCAAATTAAAAGATACAAATCAAATCATTGTATCAATAGATACAAAAAAAGCATTTGACAAAATCTCACATCTATTTATGATTAAACTCTCAGCAAATCAGAAATGGACAGAACACACTGCAACATTATTAAGGCCATATATGACAAACCCAGAGCTAACATCATATTCGATATAAAAAATCTAAAAGTGTTTATCTTATGTTCAGGAAAAAGACAAGAATATCCACTTTACCACTTCTATTCAACATAGTTTTGGAAATCTTAGCCACAGAAATCAGACAGAAAAGTAATAAAAGGCATTCATTGGAAAGGGAGAAGTAAAACTGTCATTATTTGCAGATTACATGATAGTATATACAAAAATCCCTAAAAATTCCACACAAAAAAATTGTTAGATCTGATTAATTTAGGAAAGTAGCAGAATACAAATTAATATTTAAAAATTGGTTTTATTCCTATACACCAATAACAAATTATCAGAAAGGAAAATTAAGAAAACAATGTCATTTATAATTGCTTTAAAAAGCCCCTAGGAATAAATTTAACCAAAGAGATAAAAGGGATGTACTTAGAAAATTATAAAACACTGAAAAAAATGAAAGAAAATATGAATAATAAGAAGCATATATTGTGCTCATAGATAAAAAAATTAACGTTCTTAAAATGTCCATATTATCAAAATGATCTATAGATTCAGTACAATCCCTATTAAAATATCAATGGTATTTTTCACAAAACTAGAAAAAATAATTTGAAAATTTAGAGGGAACCATAAAATATCTCAAATAGCCACAACAATCTTGTGAAAAAAATAACAAAACTGGAAGTATCATGCTATCTGATATTAAACTATACTACAAGGCTATGATAATCAAAATAGTATAGTACTGGCATAAAAATTACACAAAACTCAATGAAACAGAATAGAGAGCCCCAAAATAAATTCACACTTATATGTACATTTAATCTATTATAAAGAAGGCAAGAATATACAATGAGGTAAAGATAGTCTATGCAATAAATGGTGTTGGGAAAACTGTAAAGATACATAAAAAAAATGGACTATATTCTTGCATCATATACAAGAATAAACTCAAAATGGATTAAATATTTAAATGTAAAACTCAACACCATAAAACACATAGAAGAAAATTTTTGACATTGGTCTTAGTAATAAATTCTCAGGCAAGGGAAACAAACAACAACATACTAATGGGACTACATCAAACTAAAATGTTTTTGCATTATATAGAAAACCATCAACAAAATGAAAAGACAGCATACTGAATTAGAGAAGATATTTACCTATGATACATCTGATGAACTCATACAAGTAGACACCAAAAAACCTAAAACCTCAATTGAAAAACAGGCAGAGAATCTGAATAGTCATTTCTCCAAAGAGGACCTACAGATAGCCAATAGACAAATAAAAAAATGCTCAACTTCATTAATTATTAGAGAAAAGCAAATTAAAACCATAATATCACCTCACAACTATCAGAATGGACATTATCAAAAACTAGCAAATAAATATTGGCAAGGATATGGACAAAAGGGAACCCTTATGCACTGTTGATGAAATTGAAGATTGGTGCAGCTACTGTGGAAAATGTTTAGAAGTTCCTCAAAAAATTAAAAATAAAACTACCTTATGACCCAGCAATCCCACTTCTGGGTATTTAACCAAAGAAATTAAAAATACTAATTAAAAAATATATATGTATCCTATGTTTATTGCAGCATTATTTATAATAGCCAAGATATGGAAGCAACCTAAGTGAAATAAGTCAGACAGGAATACAAATACCATGTAATTTCACTTCAGTGTGGAAAATAAAAAATCAAAGAAACATACAAAATAGAAACAGATTGCTAGATATAAAGAACAAACTGAAGGTTGCAGATGTAAGGGTGAAGGGGGTTGGGTAAAAAGACAAGGATTTAAAAAATACAAATTTGTAATTATGAAATAGTCCAGGGGATTTAAAGTATAGCATAGAGAATATACTCAACAATATTATAAATACTATGTATAGTATAGATAGTTACTAGACTAATTGGGGAGATAACTTTGTAAACTATATAAATGTCTAATCAATATTTTATAATCTGAAAGTAATATAAAATAATATTAATATGAAATAATAATTGAAAATTAAAAAATAAATAAGTAAAAAGCAAACAAAATAAAACAAAAACATAAAATCCAAGCAGGATGGATACTAAAAACAAATTTAAAAATGCAGCTGAACAAAATAAAACAAAGTGCCTAGGCATGTAGTCATGTCACTGTCAAAATCTTAAAGAACAAAGATAAAGAGAACACCTCAAAAACAGTTAAGAGTTATAAAAGATACATTTCAGAACATGTAACAATAGAATGTCTAAAGTGCTGAAAGGGGAAACAAAATTCTGATTCTGGAATTATACATGTAATGAAATAGCCTTCAAAACTGAAGGTCAAGGGCTTCTGAATCTGTCCATGAGGTAATAACAAGGTCTAGAATTAATTCATAACAATATATACATTTTAAAAAGGACAAAATGGTGGAAACAAAATGTCCCGACATAGGCAATGGGTGTTTCAGAATTTTTATTTCCCTATCCGCACCCTCAGAAAGGAAACAAATGGGACAAATCATGCCATGGCCCAGACTTACTGCCTTAAATTAATTCAGACTACAGGAAGAGGAACTTGAACCAAACTTGGCAAACTTATTGAGGTGAGGAAACCGAGACTGAAATGTAAGAACATTGAGGTAGCTAAAATTTATACAACAAGAGTTCCAGAAAGAAGGGAAATATGCAGGAATAAAGTTTCGGTTTCCTGTAAAAGGGTATCTGACTTTTAAAAAAATCTGAATAATAGCATGTACATCACTAGAATAACATTCTACAAGTCCAGACTTATAAGGAAGCTGGAAGATAAAGAATTCTCAGATCTCCCACGGGGTCAGAAATTATTTGAGTTCTCCTCAGCCAAGATGGAGAGATCTCATTATATTCATTAAGATTTCAGTACTCTCATTATAGGCATTTTGGCATTAGCCTATGGTTGATATAGGCTATCCATTAAATGTGGGCCTATATTATACTCAAAATAAATAATCTAGGTCTTTCCTTAAAGGGTTTAAAAACAAGCATTCAAAAATTTCAAATTAATCTGCAAAAAGTAAACACACACACACACACACACACACACACACACACAAACCCAGCACTCAGCAACATAAAATTATAACATCCAGCATCCAACAAAAAAAAGTTTTTTTGCTACTAAAGACACAGGAAAATGTGACTCATAACTAAAGAAAAATTAGTTGATGAACAAGTCTAAAAGAGACAGATAAGGAAATCAGCAGACAAGGACATTGAAACAACTATTATAACTGTGTTTCATATGACTGGGGATATAAACAAAGCATAAATATAATGCAGAGAAAATAAAAGCTAGAAAACATAAATATAACTTCTAGGCATGAGAATATTATCATAGATTAAAAGTTTACTGGAAGAAGTGAATTTTTTTTACATGTTGTAGACAAGTAGTGAAACTGAATATATTATAATGAAACTGTCCAAATTAAGCACAGGCAAAAAAATTAAAAACTGACAAAATTAGTAGAGTAGGTTAACTGTAAAATACAATCAAAATATTTGATATGGTATAATAAAAGTCATAAATTTTAAAAAAGGCAATAAAACAATTAAAGAAAGAAATTTGATGAAACCAATGGCTATAGAGAGTTGAGAAACTCAGAGGAACATCAAGTAGCATTAAAATAAACAAGGAGATGACCATGACTTTTTATATTCAAGGTTCTGAAAACCTGTGAAAAGAGAAAAATCTTAAAGCATCCAGAGGGTGGGATGGGGGAAAAAAATTCTTTATGCATAATGGCTTAAGAGAAAAAAAAAAAAAAGATAATGGCTTAAGAGAAAAAAAAAAAACATGCTAAGCATGAAGAAATGGATTTTAGAAAAACTCTCATGAAATAACCAATGTTACCAGGGTTAGAGGAATATATTTTTATAGCAATAAAGAATTATATCTTTATGAAGGCAAACTTTTTCTAAATGTGTACTCAATACTAGAACTTTAAAATAACAAAAGCAAAAACTGACAAAATTAAATAAGAAATAGAACTATAATTATAGTTGAAAAAGTAACACTTTTTTTCTCAATAATTGTTAAAACAAGTTGACAGAAAATAAGTAACACTGCAAAATATTTGAAAATAACCATAAAATAAGTGGACCTAATTGATGTTTATAAAATACTTTATCCAACAACTAAATAATACTAGTTTTAAGTTTAAAATAAACCTTCCCCAGGATAGACCATATTCCAGGGCACTAATCAAACCTCAATAACTTTAAGATAATTTAAATCATACAAAATATGTGCCTTGACCTCAACAGAATTCAATTATGAATTATTAATATAAAGGTAATTTTAAAATCCTCAAATATTTGTTAACTAAGCAGCATACTTCTTAATAACTTATAAATCAATTAAGACATTATAAAGGTAATTAGAAAATTTTTGAGCTGAATGAAAATAGAAAACAGAATATATCACAATTTACCAATTGTACATATACCTTTTAATCATCTCAACTAGATTATTGGCTTCTTAAATGTAGAAGTTACATTGTATTAGTTGTGTCCCTTAGAATGAGATGTTTAATAAAAAATTATTATTTTTCTTTCAGTGATAAATAAATAAATTGGTCACTAGACTTTACTGGCTCAGTTTTTTCTTTCATTTTTCATTAATACACTTATTTTTT